>CM038217.1:80541896-80642119 GCA_021442155.1 Cymbidium sinense | reverse complement strand
TTGGCCTACTTAGGCTCACTTGACCCAAAGTGACCTAAAGTACCCTTATGAGCCAAATTCTAATCTAACCAAATTGGATTGAATCAAACTCACCTATGCCTCTCATCATGATCAATCATGGGATGATCAATCAATCAAATTGGGTCAAACCAAGTCAAACTGGGTTGACCAAGTCAACACTTAACCCAAAATGAAACCTGACATAGCCAAATTTTACCATAGACCAAATTGATTGAAACCACTGATCAAAGTTCATTCATGACCTATGTTTGAACTTGAACCAAGTCAACATTTGAGCCTAACCTAGCCATTGGCCAAGTTGACCCAACTTGACCTAAAAGTCAAAATGTCAAAACTTGATCTAAGCCAAATTGATTGAAACCAATGGGTCAAGTTCATTCCAAATCACTTGTTGAACTTGACCAAAGCCTCAATTGGCCAACTAGACCTAGCCCAATTGACCTTGACCCAACTTGACTGGGGTCATGTTGAGCCAAATTGAACTTAACCAAATTGATTGGAAAAAAGATACCAATCCACTCCATATGACTAACCTAAAATACCCTTGACCTAGGTCAAATAGGTCAAATGGTCAAATAGGTCAACTTGACCCATTTGACCTAAATAAGTCATATGAGCCAAATTCAAAACTAATCCAAATTGAATCAAACCAAAGCCACCAAATATTTCAAATGGTCATATGAACTTGATGGTTTGACCCAATTTGATCAACTTGACCCAAGTTGACCCATTTTGACTAAATGGGTCAACATGAGCCAAACCTTATCAAATGAATTCCAAATCTCATGAAACTTGGCCAAACCTAGTTTCTCCACATACCCATATCCAAGTTGAAAAATCAGCAAATGACCATTCTACCCTAGGGAACAAATTATGGACTAATTGGTAATTTGGTCATGCCCTCTTCATATCAACTTGATGCCTTCCTAATAGCTCAAGTGGGACCTAATGAAGAGTGGTGCACCCAATGATGGGTTTGGTCAGAATGGCCTAGGCCAAACCCGACCCCATGGGTCAAATTGGCCATTTCAAAATCCTCCCTCCACCCAATTTGATGCACATGGGAGGTTGGCAATCCACTCAAGACCTCCACCATGTGAACTCTAACAGTCAAAATTGAGAGATATACTCTCATAATTCAATTTGAAATGATCATTCCCACATTGATTGAGCTAGTGAATGTTAGGAAACTTCAGAGAGCCATCTTAACCTTTTTAGGAGGGATTTGAATCTTAAATTTCTCGATTTTCTTCCTTAGAAAATAGGGGAGCTCACTTCAATCCTCAACTTCCTCTATACTCAAATTCATTCCAATTCCTCTTATACACTCTCTCAGGGGATCAAATTGAGTGCACCCAAACTCTCATTCGAGTTCCAAAGGCAAGGAGAAGTGGAATTGGATTAAAGCCACAAGCTAGGTGAAGTGGTGTTGGTTCATAGGGAGATCCACTCAACCCCAAGGCTTGAAAATTTCAAGGCTTCAGTCTCCACTAGGCAAAGCCTCATCAGCTCGAGCATGGTGATCACCTCACGGTATATGGAATTTTTTGACCACAGCTTAGAGGTGTTGGTCTTTGTGAAAGAAATTTTCATGACATGAAATCCATTGGATGGATAGGTTTCTCATTAGCTTTATGGTGTGGGTACAATCTCACCAATTCGGGATCTTCCCTTAGATCATGGATGGTCTCTGTTGAGCCTAAGGGAAGAACTGGGGTGGCCATCCATCCACGCATTTTGGATGGATGACCAGATTAATCCATGTTTTAGAAATTATCCTTTTAGAAACGAGGATGATCTCGGTTCGATCTAGGATCAAAGCATCCGCATCGTGCCACCATCCGATGTGACGTTTAAGTGATTAGCTCGCGATGTAAGCGCTAATGTAAGCTCACGCATGTGTCGCGTTGTGAGTTGATGGGATTAGTAAATTAATTAATTCTCGATCTTCAAAATTCATATCTATCTTAAAATTAAAAAAAAATGAGGTAAAATTATGGAAAGATAATTCAACCTAGAATATTTTAAAATAATTTCAATGGATTTTGAATTATGGTTTCTCTGATTTTGGGTTTTATTGGAAATCTATTTTGCTAATTACTTAATTAATCTCGATTAATCCCAAACTTCTTGGGTATGTTTTGGGGATGACTTCTGCCTCCCTAATTTTCTTGGGATTTATTAAGGCTTATTGAGGAATTGCAAATGTGTTTCCTAATTACCCTCCTTATATAATTAAAGATAATTAGGGTTTGGATTAGTATTTTAATCTATTATTAAGGTTGATTAAGGTTAGATCTAGTGGATAGGAGATTTTGGGAATAATTTTGGCATTTCCCATAAGCTATTCCCTAAATCTCTTAACTTCTCTCTTAATTAAGGATAATAAGTTCAATTAAAAGAAATCAAAACCCAATTCATGTGTGTGTGGTGTTTTGAAATTACTTAAGTTAAACCATTTAGCTTTATTAATCATTAGTCATGAGCAAAATTGAATTAGGCCCTTTTCTTCTAGGTGCATTACAAATTTAAATTCCTTGTGAGGTTTTATGTTATCTCATTGGCTCATAATTATTTGATTAACTATGCTAAAAGGTGTAGGTAAGGGTTAATTAACTTGCTTAATTCATACCTTAACCTAATCAATATAAAATGAATCTAATCATCTAAAAATTAAACAAAAATATCAAACACATGTGAGAATGGGTTAGAAACAAAAACTCAATTCACATTTTCAAAATTAAATCAAACTTAAAATCAAACAAAATCACATTGAATAACTTTGATTTATTTTAAAGCCTTTCTTATTTCATAAGAATGTCTTTAGGATTTAATTAAAGTGAATGTGTTTACATGCTTTCATTGCTTTGATTCTTTTCCCCAACATGTTAAATTTGTATGTCATGTGGTTTCATGCATTCATATTTTCAAATTCAAATTTAAAAATGAAATTGTTTACTTTATGTCAAATTTGCATGTGTTGGCTAAAGTAGAAATATGAGTGGCTATTATCACTACTAAATTCAAATTATTTTCAAAACATATAAATCAATTATCAAATCTAAAAGTGTGCTACTTATATTTTAATTATAAGCTTGCATGTGAAGAAAATATAAGGATGTGCTTAGCATATGTTTCCCTTCTCTTTTATGTTAGTATAGTTTTGAATAGGAGTTGGTAAGATGTATGGTTCATTTGAAAAGAACCTAACACTTACCTAATTCCATATCTCATTCTATGCTATCACTTAAGAAGGGTTATGCTTTTACACATAAATTGCATAAACAAAATGAATCAATTAATACAACTTTTGCATTCTTTCTTTTCCATTTATTTCTTTTGTACACATGTTTGTATTTAAGGAAAGTGGTATATTAGTCGGACAACCCAGATTGCGAGGCTTTAAGTAGCCCTAAGTAGGTCACACCTCTCAGTTAACAATGGCTTGTACTCACTTATGCCTTTCTTACTTTTATGTGCATGTGAAAATTGGATAAAGAAACCCTTTTCTACTTAAGAAAAATCATGCATATTAAACTTCCAAATTTCCTTAAATGAATTACTTAGCATGCATCATAAAGTGTGTTAAATATTCTCATTTTTTATGTATAGATATGCTTAGGACTCATTCATATGCATGTTATACATGTTGGGAAAGAAATGAAGTGATGTGTATGTTATGTGAATTTGATTCATTTTATTTAATCTTAAAATGCCTTTCTTTTTTGAATAGGTTTGTTTAGAGTTCATCTAAACTTAGGATTAATTAAATACTTAATAAAATATTCACTAAATAAAACTAAAATGTGAATATACTTTAGAAATTACTTAGGTTAGGGAAGGAAAGAAGTTCTCTTCTCTTTCCTCTCTTTATAACTTAGTAATTAATTGTAGGATTCATTTGAACCAATCAAAACATGAAATAAAATCAACCCAAAATAATTAAATAACTTAAATGAAATCTCCTCTAAGTTGAACATGTTTTCACACTTAGAAAATTTAACTTAAATAGCTAAGCATACCACACAAACCTTCAAAGCACACACATTAGCCTAAGTCACCTTCTAGCTTTAGGTTAGGTGAATGGTTTGATGTTTGTTTATTTTTTATGATATATGTTTTAGAAGATGTTAGGATGTATGTAGAATGAATGGTAGGGATCTTAGTCTAACCATTATTTTCTGGGATTGTGCTTAAGGGCTATCATAAATAAAATATATAAATGCTTTTGCTTGTAGGTGCTTATACCCTAAGCATAATCCAATAGGCAGTGGACTTAGTCACCCATGTGTGGGGTGATAAGTCAATATACATGCTTGGAATTTGTGTGGTTTGTTTTAGCTAATCTATATTTTGCAAGTGTTAGTTAGATTTCCATTCTTTTCCTTTTCATGTAAATTTATTCAATTAGGATTTTGGAATGATTGTTATGGGGATTAGGATGAACATTGGTCATAAGATCTTATCTTATGCACCATGTGAGGCCTTGGAGCATCTACCTTCCAACCATCCAAAAGAAGGAACCAAAGAGAAAGAAGAAAAGAAGAAGAAGAAAAGAAGAAAGAAGAAGAAGAAGAAAGCTTGAAGACCCCATAATAATGAATTCCTTGCTTAATTGTAATTTAATTCATTTATAATCTGTTGTATAAGGGTAGAAATTTACCCAATTTATTTTTTTGGGTTTGTGCGTGGTGCCCACCACACCTTTTATTCTTTTGCGATTAGCTTTATAAATTGATTGATGATTTGTTTAGCTTGTGCATTAAGTGGCATATATTTTTTAGTTTCTTCCTTGCTTTATGTATGGCCTGGATGTGGATTAGGCTCTTAGAAAAAAAATCTTTTACCAAACTTAACAACTCAAAACTAAAAATAAAGAACTCATAACCTCACCTAAAGTTTAGGTTTAAAATCAAGTTAAAAGAGTTAGCAACCCCTTAGCTAGATGAGTATTTCTTTTTTAATATCATACACAAATGCATCTTATTTCACTCTTGATTAGAGGGCTTCCACTTTTGCTAGAGAAACTTGGCTTGACCTTTGAGAACATGGTGGAAACACCTCCCTTCTCATTGATTTTGGCCAATAATCTTTATTTCTCATGCATTGCATATCCTATTAGTCAAAATAATTGTCCAAAAATAAAAAATAAAATGAAATTGAATTGCATTAGATTTAGGTCATTTGAAGCATGTCCTTACATGATCTAGTCTCTTTAGAGTGAGTTTAAGGACTTAGTCTTTTTCTAAATAACAACTAGTTATCTTGCATAAAATAAGACTTGCCTACATGTATTTAAAATATAGGAGGAGTTAGTTGGTGGCATGGTTGTAAGTCAAGATGGTGGTTTGTCCTCTCTTGTGACAAACCAAATATCATTCTTAGATTTAGGTTGTGCTTTTTGGCCCAAAGCTCCCTAGATTTAGGTTCGAGATTGCTTCTCCCTTTGTGGGCCATAAGCATAATTCTCACCTCTTAGGCATTTCTTAATCTTGTGTTAAGGAATCATAAGTCTAAATTTCTAATGAAAAATGCAACTCAAATAAATTAAATCAATTTCAAAAATGTAAAGCCCAATAGGATAGTTTGAGATGCTTTGGGTTTCCTAGCATGGGGATCTCTACTTATCTTCTTTTGGCTTGATAATAACTCTCTCTTTGATCAATCCCATTTGATCTTCAAAAATGAACCAATCGATTGATAGTCCTTTATTATTGAAATCTTTGGAAAGATCATTTACCTGTCGAGTAATTTTCAGAATTCTTAATGTAATTAACTATGGGGGCTTGCCCTATAACTTGAACCGTTTAAAATAAACCTACTTTACTTTTCCATGTAAAGTAGGGGAAGAATCTCTTACATATCTTGACTTATGCAGGAGTCCTTATAGTGACTTAATCTCTTGGTGACGTTATTCCTTGATATATATCACCTAAATAAGCACATCGTGGATCGTGGCATCTAAAAGATGAATTTTTATATTCTTGCCTTTCTCTTTCATCAATAGATTTGAAGGCGACTTTATAGAAATTTTTCTCCAATTTTTTTGGCGACTCGGGATGGATCTCTCTCCATCTTTGGTAAATGATCATGTCTTTGAGTATCGATAGTGGGTTTATACTTTGGTATGAATTTGAGACTATCTTTCTTTCATTGGCAGCTTATTTCATTCTTAAGTTGAGTTAGCCAACATCTTTAGGTTTTAGGACTCACTCTGTTGGTCTTAAAACCCCGTTGGTTCTCCAATGGGTAAAATAAAAGATCTAAATAAAAATAAAACACTTAAGACTTCCTCCTTATCATTTTTTATGATAAGGAAATCATTCATTCAAAATAATAAAGATAAAACAAATTTTCATAAGAACTTTGCTTTTTTAAAAGCACTCTTTCAAAATGCACTTAATAAAATATTTTCACAAAATTTTATCACCCTCATTTAACAATTCTCATAATTGTTACATGTAAAAATTTTCAAAATAAAACTAAATTTTCCAAAAGCACAAATGAACATCTTCCTTCAATTCATTTTGATGAAGATTTCATTTTCAAAATAAAATGAACAATCATCTTTCCAAAATCAAAATCAAAATAAAGTTTTCAAAAATGAACCTTTCCATTCAATACACTCACACTTATTGAATGGTTTCATTTTCAAAAAATTAAAATTTTCAAAAGCACATATGAACATCTTCATTTAATATACTCAAATTTATTAAATGAAGATTTCATTCCTAACTAAAATAGCATCATTTGAAAATCCCACCTAAACATATCCCATATATGATTAGGTTGGAATTCCGTCTTTCAAAAAAGAAAAGCAATAATCACACACAAAATAATTTTTTTTTTCACATTTCAAAAATAAGATTGATTCTCATTCTTATATACCCAAATTTGTTGAATGGGAGTCCTCTTTTCAAAAAATTAAAACTTAACAATCATATTTCAAAATTCAAACACATTTGGAACTTCATTTAGCATACCAAATTTGTTAAGTGAAATCTCTCCAAATTCAAAATTTTTCAAACACATTTGGAACTTCATTTTAACTCAAATTTGCTAAGTGAAGTCTCCAAATCAAAATCAAAAAACACATTTGGAACTTCATTTAGCATATCAAATTTGCTAAGTGAAGTATCCAAATTCAAAACTCAAAATTTTCAAACACATTTAGGAACCTCATTTAGCATACTTAAATTTGCTAAGTGAAGTCTCCAAATCGAAAATCAAAAATTTTCAAAATACATTTGGAACTTTATCTTTAGCATACTCAAATTTGCTAAGCCAAGTCTCCAAAGTCAAAACCAAAAATTTTTAAGCACCTTGTGCAATTTCATTCTTTAGCATACTAAATTTGCTAAAGAGAAGTTTACATTTTTCAAAACTAAACTAAAATAAAATTTTGAACACACTATTTGAAATTTCAATTAGCATACCCAAATTTGCTAAGTGAAATTTTCATTTCACAAAACTAAGTGGGACTTCATCTTTAGCATACCAAATTTTCTAAAGTAAAGTCTCCACTTTCAATCAAATCAAAAAAATGAAACACCTTAGGATTTCCTTAGCATACTCAAATTTGCTAAGGATCTTACTCTTTCAAAAATCAAAACAAACAAATGAAACACTTAGGATTTCCTTAGTATACCCAAATTTGCTAAGAATTCTATTTTCAAAAATCAAACAAAACACACTTGGGTTCTTCACTTACCATACTTAAATTTGCTAAGTGGGAATTCCAAATTTCCAAAATCAAAACAAAAATTCACAAAAAGAAACAATCTTTCAACACTTCATAGCATACCCAAATTTGCTAAGTAAAATTCAAAAATCACCAAACAAAAACAAAATCAATTTGACCCTTACTTTAACATACCCAAATTTGTTAAAGGAAAGGGTCCTCAAATCAAAAGAAAATCTAAATTCAAACATCCATGAATTTATGGAAGCATCCTTCTTAAAATATTTGATTCCATATTTCAACATACCTAAATTTGTTAAAGTTGGATTCATATTCAAAATTCCTCTTTCAATCAAATCTTCTCAAATATTTGAACCCCACTTAACACTTCAAGTTGTTGGATGTGGGTTCAAATTTCAAAATTCAAAATCTATAAAGATAAAAATTTGATACAAACTCATTTCATTCTCGATTCTTAATTTGACAATAGTTTGATTTTTTAGTCTTTTACAAGTTATTCTGAAATGATCGGTTCACAGAAGTTCAATTTTACTTCCCCCCCCCCATGGTATGGATTTGCCTTTGGACCAAGCCAACTTCCCTTGACTGGACCATACACATCTAATCCACTTTGGTGGGGATTGAGAGGATTACATGTGAGGGCACTCCCTCATAGTTGTAGGACCATGGTGAGGGAAGAAGTCATCTGATCTACCCTCCGACTCATCTCTTTGAAGAAAGAGTGGCGTCCACCTTTGATTGTAGCGTGTACCGGTATTTGATGCCTTGGTTTCTGCTTTGCCCAGTGAGCACCTCTCATCTGTACCCTCTTAGTAAGGCTCCCCCTCCCCACTTTTGAGTATGAGTCTCCTCCTCCCTCACATAGGACAAGAATCGCATGATCAAGCGGTACCATACCGGGGATGAGAGATGCGGCATTGTAGGAGTTTCCTGTACTTCACCACCAGTTTACAACAAACTAGTTCCATCCTCTCTCTCATAGAGAGGATGTTAGGAGGATTCACTCATCACCTCCAAGGTTGCATCGACCCGGCTTACGGGGAGTGGTGTTCCCGACCTCTATCTTATGCTAGGTGAGAGCTTATGCTTAGAGTCCAAACTTAGTTTGATCTCATTATCATCCCCCCAGTGTGTGGGAAGCATATCCACAGGCCCGAGGGCCCACATATATTACCAGGAGGTTTAGCCGTCGGCACTCTTTTGATTTTCAGTTCGGCGCTACCATCATATACTCTTCTTTGGGACTAGTCATCATGGGAGGACATCTCACATAGAGAGTGGTGTCTCCACCCCCACCTCGTCATGTCCATGTCACATCTGTTCCATAAGGCCATGAAGGCCATATCCGGAGAAAAGCGTACCCCATTGGTGATCTGGCTATGGCCGAGGATCCTACCATCTACACCCCTATTGTGGCGGTGAGCTCTCTACCACCTTACCCGGTGGTGGTGAAAGGTGACAACCCGAAGCATCGTGGTCATCCCTTCACCAACTCGCGGTTTGGATGTGGAGATGGTGGCGATCATTGAGATTTGATAGTCAGTACACTAATAGTAGGAACATCCCTTATTTTCCCATAGTTAGTGTCATTCATCCTGAGTACATCCCATAGGATTGACTCTCCAATGACAGCAAGCGGTGACTCGATGCATAGTGATCACCGATTTTATTCTATTGATAGATCATTCTTTAGATGAGATAGTGACACATTATTTCATGGAAAAAGAGATTTTGGTATGATTGGTCGATGATGAGAAGAAAGTCACTTTGATCCCTAAGATGACTTGTTGGGAGACTGTAGAGTTTGCATGGTTGACACTAGGGTATCTCTTCTCAGGGAAAAACAAGCCATGGAAGGTGATGAGATTGATCAGAAGACCAAACACCTCGATCATTGAGTAGAAGGATGAGCAGATTGATAGATGGCACAGTTAGAGGACTTGTTAGCGTAGTTTGGTGCTTAAAATAAGCCCATTAGTTCATCCTACATGACATGTCGACGAGTTAGTGCATGTCTTGGACCCAAGACTCTACCTCCCATTGAGCAAGGTAGCACTAGATGTATAGGTAGGTAGTGGAAAGTACCTCCATACAAGAAAAGATATAAAATCCATGGTTGTAGTGAAGGAAGCTTTGGCTCAAGCACGGGAGGATCATCGGTTCCAAGGGTAGACCCTACCGGAGGAATTTGATGCTATCCAATATCCCAAAGGTTTGTGCCCTTCCAAAACTTTGATGGCGGTGGAAACCCAAGGCGACATAGCTGGGCTTGAGCAATGTGGCGGCGAGCTTTTACTTTTGCTTTCTTCATTGTAGCCTAGGGATTGCTTTTGATGATAAACGCCCAGCGATTCAATAAAGACATTTGCTCAAGAGGTTTCTGGAGCTCACAAAGGTTCTTGTAGGTGATCATTATAGCACAACAATATGGTGAGTCCCTTATTGATTATATTCTTGATGGCATAACTGAAGTATGAATAATACCCATTGAGATTCTCTTGAAGAATATCCATGGCAATGCCTTCATGCTTAAGGGCACTATCAAGATATTTGAGAAGCTAATCAACAAGGCTAGTCTATACAGGAGAGGCCAAACAGTTGCCTTTTCAAGATCATTTGCCTAAGCAAAAGCCACAAAAGGTCTATGAGGAAGCGGAGCAATCATGCGATAGATAAGGGGCGACGACTAGAGATGGTCAGAGACCACAACCTGGCCTCCACCTCCTTTGCCACCCAGAGTACCATCGGCCTCCACCGCAGCCTCCACTTCACCGCCATATACCATCGGCGGTGACATGCATATCCACGCCCGGTAGCTATGGTCCACTACTCTTTTAGATAAAGTTAAACAAATCATATTCTTTTAAGAGGAAGGTAATCAGGAAGATATTTAAGAATCTCTTAAAGAAACCCGATTTTCAGTTACCCGAGTCTTGGAGACTGGAGGAAGTAGGCAAAAGTCATGATCCAAAATTTTGCCCTTACCATCGTATGCTAGGCCACGCTTTGGAGGATTGCTTCATAATCAAGGGCTGGCTTGAACACAGTTTCAAGACCGGTGCTGTAGTTATCCCAAAGGAATACCTTGTGGAACAACCTTCAGTTCCATTAGGGTAATCCTTGGGGATACATGTGATCCAAAACTAAAGAAGGTTGGGATATTTCTTTATCCAAAACCTCTAAGAAGATCATTCAAGATCAAGAAGCTTTCCTTGAGGTGCACAGTCATCTCAAACCTCCAACATCAAGGAAGGTTTGCAAGTTGCGGTGCCAACTCTAGAAGAGCTCAGGGGGCAGCGGACATGTGACGGGATAGCCCTTTAGCACCCCAGACCATATCCAGCCTTGACGTTAGCTTCCCGGTGACTTATTTTGTTAGCTCTTTTGTTCTTCTCTAGTAGAACTCTTGTATCGATGGATAAGGGCATCACTCACTTTACTTGATTTCTACTTTGTACCTCAAACAATTCCAAGAAATTGAAGAATAAAGCTAGTTTGAATTACATCATGTTGTCACCGATGGGTTGTCTTCTTCTATTCCTAATGATAACTCTTCAAGTCAAAATAACTATAACAATTTTGATCTTCCTCTTTTGATTGAGTTGGACTTTCCAACTCACGAATACTGTTCACCTCTTGAGATAGACTTGGAATCATCCGATTGAGGGTCCCATAGGAGAAGGCGTAGGTGAGCGATGTGTAGAACCTTCCATTATCACCCGCGAGATCACCAAATTCAACCTCCAGTAGTGGCAGGTTCTACCTTTTAGGAAGCACCTCAAGATGAAATAAGTCATTGTGGTACTGAAGATCCTTCCACGGCTCCACCCTTGGATATGCTTGTGGAAGATCAACCGAAGGTGGATTACGAAAGTTTCCATCTAAGCTAAGCATATACGATGCCCTTGTCTTATCCAAAGAGATGTGGGAATCAATAATCAAGGCTCTCCTTGATCCCAAAATATGCTTAGCTTAGCTGACCACTATAGGTGAGGAAGCACATTATGCAAAAGAAGCTCAAGGGATCACCTTCATAGATGAAGACCTTCTTCTGGGGGACTTGGAGCACAACCGTCCCCTCTACATCATAGTTGACATGGAAGTTAGACTTGCCATGGTTCTCATGGATTCAGTGCATGGTGAACATTATGAGTCTAAAGACCCTTGCCTATTTGAGGATGACAACTCTACACTCAGGAGATGGATGATGTTGAGAGGATTCAATGAGGTGTGGGCTTTAGGTTCTATAGTGTTACCTTTGGAGATAGGTGATTGGAAGGCTGAAGCCAAGTTCTACATCATTGATTGAATACTTCATTCTTTGCTTTGCTTGGTAGGCCTTGATACATCGAGAACAAGATCGTTCCATCCTCCCTTCATCGGTGCATCAAGTTCAAAAGATGGGAATTGAGTCGTGTCAATGGAGATGAAAAGCCATTTTAGGTTGAGATTTATGAGGATGCAACCTACTATCTTTCTCAAAACACCCTTTCTCGTGAACTTGGACAAAATTCAAATGAAATGCAAAAGAAAAGAAAAAATGAAGAAAAGAAAGATAAAAGAAAAGAAAAGAAAATAAAAGTCCAAGTGAACAAGAAAGGTGAAGAAGAAATAGATTCATATCACATTCACCCACAGTTCATTCCATCATATGGACATGGGTAGGATGGCTCAACCTCCACCGGCGAGATAGAAATAGAGGTTCAGGTGGAGACCCCTAGTTGGCCATCGACCAATAGAGGTCATGTTCCAATTCATAAAACTATTCACATAGACTTGGAATCCAGCTGAGGATGAGTCTAATGTGATTAGTATACCAACCCCTCTTGGGTTCCATTGGAGGTGACTTTGATCAGGAGAAGGCTAGGCCTCCAAGCAAAGCAAAGTATTATGTTTATGAACTATTAGGCAATTGGGAACCTTAGCTCTTACCTCACTTACATCTCAAAAGTTGAAGGTTTAGTAGTTAAGAAGTCCCTAAGTCTTCTAGTGACATGAAGAGGTTCTTTTTGGGATCATCATCCTCAAGTCAAGTTGATGTAGAACTTGAGGATACTTTTAAAGAATTAATGGAATTACCTTTTGACTTTTACTGTGTTCATAATATTATCTAGAAAGGTTTTGTTCCTCATACATGGTCCAAGCAGGTCAGTACTTCAAAAAGCTATGGAAATAATATAGAAAACAATCAAGAAGCGGGTAAGATTGATAGTGGGTCCATTCGATGATTTATTGCTTAGTTATTACAATCATTTAGTCGATAGTTTCTTCTCACACACAACTCTTATGAGAATGTGTGTTTAGAAATCTCGATGATCGGATGATCTCCAAGTCAAAGATACCGCGAATTTGAAGGAGAGATTCATTCAATAATAGACAAGCTTAAAGAAATCAACCTTAGGATAGAAGAAAATTCACGTCCGACATACATCAGTTCGTTGTTGAATGAAGAAGAAACCAATGACTTAGTTAGGCTATTGAATGAGTTTAAAGACTACTTCGCATGGAGTTATGAAGAAATGCCCAGATTATCTCTTGACATAGCGATCCACAAGCTAGCAATAAACTGTAATGCTACCCCTATTAAGCAAGCTCCTAGACGCATGCGATTAGAAATTGAACAACATGTCATTTCTGAAGTCAAAAAACGATCGATGTTGGTTTCATCGGAAGAAAAATATCTACGGTTAGCTAGTGTCATCCAGTTAAGAAGAAGAATGGCCAAATTCATATTTGATTTTAGGGACTTAAACAAGGCATGTCCTAAGGATGAGTTTCCTCTTCCGAGTTAATGGTGGACATCGCCTCTCATGTAGCTTTTCTTTCATGGATGGGTCATCATATCAAATCAAGATGTCTCTTGAAGATGAAAGAAACACTTTTTTGAACCGATCGAAATCTTTTGTTAGGGTCATGCCTTTCGACCTTAAAATTGGTGCTTCATACCAATGGGTCATGACTTCAGATCTTCAACTCATCCATCATCAGTTGAGTGCTACGTTGATGATCTAGTAGTCAAGAGAAGAGAAAAGGAAGACCTCTTTGACTTGAGAGTAGTTTTCGAACTGTTAAGATAATAGAACCTCAAAATGAATCCCCTGAAGCGTGCATTCAGATTAGCTTCAAGTAAATTCCTTGGGTTTGTTGTTCGACACTGGGGAATAGAAATAAATCATGAAAAGATCAAAGCTATCTAACAAATGCCAACTCCTAAGAGTTTAGCTCAACTCAGATCCTTTCAAGGATGGTTGGCGTATCTAAGACATTTTATCTCCAACCTATCGAGGAGATGCAAGCCATTCTCAGTACTTGTCAAAAAGGATGCCAAGTTTAAGTGGGATGATAAGTGTCGTATACAAGATATCAAGCGGTATTTTGGTGAAGGCTAGTTCTAGCGACCCCATCGCGGCCACTCATCCTCTACACTTTGCATTGGATGACTCTCTTGCTCTGGCCCAAGCCAATGAAGAAGGGAAGATGCTCTACCTCCATTTTCGATTCTGAAAGCAAATTATCACTATTGAGAAACATTTCTAGCTTTGATCTTTGCTTTAGTTGACACTATATGCTTTCTCATAAGGTGAACTTGATCTCAACAATCCACTAGTATCTCATGACACAACTAGGACATTTGGCGTTGGTCCATGATTCTCTCAGTTTGATATCACATTCATACCCCTTGCGGTAAAAGGACAAACTAGATTTCTTAGCAACACCCACTTCTGTTGATTCTCCTTAGTGATGATCTCCGATGAACAAATCATGAACTTAGGGAGGGACCACCGATGGGAGATGTATTTTGATGGTGCGCTTCTTTTCTTAAAGGTGAAGCACCACAATTCTCCAAGAAAAAGCGGGGTAGGAATAGTTCTCCTAACTACTGTGATTAGATTCTCATACTATCTTTCCAATCCCCGCACAAACAACGAAGCCGAGTATGAGGCTTTGATTGCCGATCTGGATTTAGCCATCATTGTCAGTGTTAAGAGCATCAACATCTTTGGAGATTCTCAGTTGGTCATCAACCAGATTGCCGGGTCCTACCAAGTCCTCAAACCCAAGCTTCATCATCATTATATACCATGAAAATTTGTTTAATTCTAAGTTACCATCTACAAGGTTCCGAGAAATCAATAGTAGATGCTTTGGCCAAACTTGCCAAAATGACATGTCAAAGATGAGTCATTTCAATAATGGTCCAAAATAGTCAATCCCTTGATCTTTGAACTCATCGAGACATTCTCTTGAAGGGGAGCTTTGCCAAAATGGACAAGGAGATTGGAGGTGCGTTCATAGATTACTTGAACAAAACTACTCAAGAAAAGTCACATTGAAATAGAGGTCTCTCTCTCTTGTTGATGGCACCTGCGTCAATCCTTTGATCAAATGTGGTTACATTATTTAGACAAACATGAAATTATGTGAGGTACACTTAAGTTTGCTCACAAAATCATCCAGATGAAGATGATCAAGCCACTGGATACTCGGCCTTGATGATTAGCATAGATGTAGCTAGGAGATGCCATAGTGTCGTGGTGTGGTCCTCCAAACCAAACATTCTACACCTACATTAGCCTCATGGTCATTTGAGTGTTGGGTACATTGTAGGTCGATTGATCCTCCTTCTTAGGGGTATTGATTCATCTTACCTGCCACACTTTTCCAAATGGGCAAGCCATCCACTAGAGAGGTCCCTGACATGCTTTAGCTTTTGACTATATTGTATATTGGTTTGCATCGACAAATTATATCGATATAATATGCGCATTCAAAAGCATGAAGATCAAGTTATTAAGACACAATATAGATTTGAGATACTCCACCATCTACTTCAGAGCAAATGGCTACATTGTGGTGAAAATTTCTATAGGGAAAATTTGCCTTTCAAATGTTAAATGAAAGACACCATATATAAAATCTATCTTTTTTTAGGATGTCATAGATCAGGATGTACTTTTGATTGATGCATCATGAAAATGGTGTATTTTGAAGATGAAGTCCTTTAATAACCAATCAAATAAGGACTCTTAAGAATGAAACTATGTGAAATTCTTCACTTTTGGAAAAGTAAAGCGATTTATTTTAAATTGGGTTCATTAAGTTCCCTACAGCAAATTATTACATCCAGAATGAGGATTCCAAAACTCTCATTAAGGTAAATGATCATGTCTTTGAAGATTTCAATAGAAACTATCAATTGGTTTATTTTGAAAGATCAAATGATATGATCAAAAGAGTTATTAAGCCAAAATGGAAGATAAGTAGGAGATGCGCTCTAGAAACTCATCTCTTATCATATAGTTCTTTTACATTTTGAAATTGATTTAGTTTATTTGAGTTATATTTTTCATTAGAAATTTGGACTTATGATTCTTAACACAAGATTAAGAAAATGCCTAGAGGAATTATTCTTACAGAGAAGTAACCTCAAAATCTAAATCTAGGGAGCTTTATGACAACCTAATCTAAGCAAAATGGGTAGTGGTTTGCCTCAAGAGGGATAAACCAGATATTTGGACTTACACCTCAGGGGTGTGACCAACTCTCCTACATTTTAAATATACATATAGGCAGGTCTTTATGCTTATGCAAGATAATTTTTATTTTATTTAAAAGAGAATAAGTCCTTAAACTTCCCAAAGAGACTAGATCATGTAAAGGACATACTTCAAATGACCTAAATCTAATGTAATTTAAATTTTATTTTATTTTCATTTTGGACAATCATTTTTTGAAAATAGAAATGAGTAATGCATGAGAAATCAGATTATTGGCCAAAATCACTAGAATGTAGGAGGTGAGTTTCCACCACCCTAAGGTCAATTTCTTTGGCAAAGGTGGAATCTCTCCAATCAAGAGTGAAATAAGATGCATTTGTTGTGATATTATAAAATTCTCATCCAATTAAGGGGTTTAATTCTCTTATCTTGATTTTAATCCTAAGCTTTTTGGGTGAGGTTATGAGTTATTTAATTTTTATTTGATTGTTAAGTTGGGTAAAAGATTTATTTTTCCTAAGAGCCTAATCCACATCCAAATACATAAAGCAAGGAACAAACTAGGAAAAAATATGCCACTTATGAAGGTAAACAAATCATCAATCAATTTATAAGTTAATCAAAAGAATAAATGGTTGTTTAGGTAACGCACAAAATGTCAAATGTGGGTAGCTGAGCTCTACCCTTATACAACCTGGATTACAAATGAATTAAATTACAATTTAAGCAAAGACATTCATTGTTATGGGGGTCTTCAAGCTTTACTCTTCTTTCTTCTTTTCTTTTCTTCGTTTCTTATTTGGTTCCATATTTGGAAAGCTGGAAGGTAGATGCTCCAAGGCTTCACATAGTACATAAGATAGGATTTTATGAACAATGCTCATCCTAATCCCCATAAATCATTCCAAAATCCTAAATATACAAATTTTTCAATGAAAAGGAAAAATGGAAATCTAATCTAATCCACAAAAATATAGTGTTAAATCACATCACAAAATCTAACTAACACCTTATCTAACACATATCTCAAATAAAGACTTAGTTATCTCAAATCCAACATATATTGACATTTGATTAAGTCTCACGCATATGGATTATGCTTAGTATAAAGCAAAAAAAGCATTTATATTTTTATTTATGATAGCCCCTTAAGCATAATCCCTGAGAAAAGAATAGTTGAAAATCAATCATTACAAGCATACACCATAACATCAGTCTAAAATATATATAAAATAAAAACAACATCAAATGATACAAACTAATGCTAAAGTAGTGGTAATAATATATTGTAATAGATTTAAATTTTCTAAGTGTGAAGGACATGTTCAACTTAGAGGAGGGTTTCATTTAAATTGTTTAAGTGTTTTGGGTTATTTTTATTTTATGTTTTAATTTGGTTTAAGTGAAACCTACAATTATTAAGTTATAAAGGGGAAGGGAACTTCTCTTTCCTTTTAATCCTTAAGTAATTTCTAAGGTAAGTTCACATTTTAATTTCATTTAGGTGAATGTTTTGATTTCATCTTTTAATCAATTTTAAGTTTAGATAAACCCTAAACAAACCTATTAAAAAAGAAAGATATTTTATGATTAAATAAAATGAATCAAAATTCACATAACACACATTTATTCATTTCTTTCCCAACATATAACATACATATGGATATAAGCAATATATATATACATGCAAATGAGAGTAGTTAACAACTTTATGATGCATGCTAAATAATTCATTTAAGAAAATTTAAAGTTGAATATACATGATTTTCTTAGATGGAAAAGGTTTTCCTTATCCAAAATTTCACATACATGAAAGTAAGAAAGGTATAAGTGAGTCAAGTTTTAGAGAATTAAAATTTGGGGTTTAATACCTTAACCTAATTGATTAAGGAAAGAAAGGGGAGGGTTGGAATAGCTTGGAAATACCCAAAAATTATTCCTTAAAACCCCAACTCATTGGATTTGACCTTAATCAAACTTAATCATAGGGTAAATCCACTAATCACATCTTAATTACCCATAATTACATGAAAGGGATAATTAGGGAATGTAATAGCAATTTTTCTAATTGAGCCCTCAATAAATCTCTAGAAAATTAGGGAGGTAGAGGTCATCCCCTAAAATGAACACTAGAAGTATGAGATTAATTGATAAACTAATTAAAAGATAATTAGCTAATTAAAATGCCAAAAAAACCCAAATATAGAGAAAAAGGTAATTCAAAATACTTTGAAATCATTTTTAAAATATTCTAGATGAAATTATCTTTCCATAACATTTTTTTTTATTTTTTTCATTTTTCTATGAAGAGTTATGAATTTTAGATATTTTCTAAATTAATTAGAATTAATACCCTTAACTAATCCTTAATATTCGACTCAGCGTGCGTGGCGATGGTGGTGCTTTACATGCGTCGGCAATGTTCACATCCCAAATGGCGGTGGCGGTACGCTTTGATATCCCGGTATCAGATTAGGCTAAGGATTCGGTTTTAAAGGGGAATGGATTTCTAAAACGTGTTAAATAATCTCAGCCGTCCATCTAAAATGTGCGGATGGATGACTGAGATTAGCTAAGTTCTTCTTTGAGGATCAATGGAGACCGTCCATGATCAAGGAGATCCGAGCCATCTAGCATGGAATCATACAAACTCAACCACACCATCTAAGCATAGTACTAACCTATCCAATGGTTGATTTCTCATGAATATTTCTTTCACAAAGGATCAACACCTATCAAGTGGTGAAAAATTACATACCTCGTGGTGATCCTGATTCGAGGTAATTAGCTTAGTCAGTGGAGGCGAAGCCACGTTGAAGTTTTGGCCAGGTTGAGTGGATCAATGGGTAGACCAACATCACTTCACTTGGGCCTCGACTTTGGTTGAATTGATCCTCTCCTTGCTATGGAAATTCCAATGTGAGCTTGAGTGAGCTTGGATTTGTCCTAAGAAGGGTGTGTAGAAGGAATTTGGATGGAATCAAGTGTAGAGGAAGTTGAAGTCCACCTCCCTATTTTGTGTAAGAAGGAAGAATTCTAATCCTCTCAAGATCGAATGCTCTCTGATGATTGCTAAAGGTTCATAGGCTCCAATCGACTTGTGTGAAATTACATTGAATTAGGGGAGTATATCTCCCTATGGAAATCAGGCGTCAAGCATGCTTGCCATTTTGATCCAATTGACTAGATTGGGAGGTTGTTTAGGCTATTTTGAGTGTGCACATGGTGATTTGATCCCATGGTGGTGCCAACTTCCCATGTGCTTGATGAGCTTAGGAGGGAATTTGAAAACTCAATTTCAAGCTATGTGGTGGTTTGGTCTATGGATCAAATGGGGACCCAAGTCCATTGGGTTGGGTGCACCACTCTTCATTGGGTCCCCTTGAGCTTTTAGGAAAGCCTCAGTGATGAGGGTATGAGCAAAATACCCATGGGTAGGCCAAAATTTGTTCTATGACCTAGGGTAAAATGGTCATTTTGATTTTTCCACTTTGGACATGTTGGGTATGTAGAGGGTTTGGCCAAGTTTCATTGGATTTGAAATCCATTTGATAGGGTTTGGCTCATGTTGACCCATTTAGGTCAAAATGGGTCAACTTGGGTCAAGTTGACCAATTGGTCAAATTGGATCAAACCAAGTTCATATGACCATTTGAAATATTTTAGTGTCTTTGGTTTGGTTCAATTTGGTATAGATTTGGTTTTGGCTCATATGACTTCATTTAGGTCAAATGGGTCAAGTTGACCTATTTGACCCATTTAACCTATTTGAGGTAGGTCAAGGGTAGGTTTAGGTTGGTTAGTCATATGGGTGGATTGGTATCTTTGTTTCCAATCAATTTGGGTTAAGTTCAATTTTGGCTCAACATGACCCTTTAGGTCATGTTGGGTCTAAGGTCAATTGGGCTAGTTAGTCTAGTTGGCCAATTGAGGCTTTGGTCAAGTTCACAAGTGATTTGGAATGGACTTGACCCATTGGTTTCAATCAATTTGGCTTAGATCAAGTTTTGACACATTTTGACCCTTTAGGTTAAAATGGGTCAACTTCAAGTGCCAATTGGGCTAGGTTAGGCTCAAATGCTTGGTCAAGTTCAAACATAGGTCATGAGAACTTAGATCAATGGTTTCAATCAATTTGGCCTATGGTGGATTTTGGCTATGTAAGGTTTCATTTTAGGTTAAGTGTTGACTTGGTCAACCCTTAGGTTTGACTTAGTTTGACCCAATTTGATTGATTGATCATCCATGATGATTGTTGATCATGATGAGAGGGGTATATGAGTTTGGTTCAATCCAATTTGGTTAGGATCAAAGTTGGCTCATAAGTACTTTGGGTACTTTTAAGTGAGCCTAAGTGAATGTCAAATGGCTTGGTCAAAGCTTGATTTGAAGTTGATTGATCTTGTATATGGACTTATGATTGAAATATAAATCCATTTATAGTGGTTTGAAGTCAAATGGATTTTTATCCATTTGAAAATTTCATATTCAAAGGAAGAATATGAAGGGTCTTGGGTTTGATTTTTTTATTTGGGTTTTGATTGTTTGATTGAGGTTTGGATTTATATATGATTGTAGGATTGAATAAACCATGAAAGAAATCAAGGATTTGGCTAAGTTCAAGATTTTGGCTTGAAAGGCTTAGATTTTGGAGTGGATTTGAGTTTGATATTTGGAGTTGGTTTTGATTGTTTGAATTTATATTTCATTTATATATGTGAATATATAATGAGAATATAAATTGATCATGAGAAAATTTCAAAAAATTTGAAGTTTAATCATGATTTAGGTTAAATCCATTAAAGGAATTTAAAGGATTTAAAGAAATTTTAAATTGAAATTTAATTTTGAGTTGGATTTGATTGATTTATATTTATATATTATTTATATATGAAAATAAATGAGATATAAATAAGTTTTGAGAAAATCCCATGAGTTTGATTAGGTTTGATCAAAGTTTAGGTTAAATCCATTTAATGAAAAATTAAAGGATTTAAGGAATTTCAAGGATGTTAAATTTGGAATTTAATTTTTGAGTTGACTTATTAATTTATATTTATATTTCATTTATATATGAGAATATAAATAAGTTTTGAGAAAATCTCATGGAGTTGAATAGGTTTGATCAAGATTTAGGTTAAATCCATTAATGGAAAATTAAACAATTTAAGGGAATTTCAGGGATTTTAAATTTGGAATTTAATTTTTGAGTTGGACTTAATTGATTTATATTTATATTTCATTTATATATTAGAATATAAATGAGAATATAAATAAGTTTTGAGAAAATCTCATGGAGTTGAATATGTTTGATCAAGATTTAGAGTTGATTTTATTTCCTTTAATAGAAAATTAAAGGGACTTAAATTTTCATGAACGAGTTGGAATTTTGAATTTGATTTGATGGATTTGAATTTATATTTCATTTATATATGAGAATATAAATGGGAATATAAATGGATTATGAGAAAATCTCAAAGATTTGAATAGATTTTGAACCATAATTTTGGTTAAGTCCTTAAGGGAGGCTTATGGACTTAGGCAAAATTTGGACTTAGGAATTTTTGATGGATTTTGATCATGGCTTTCAATCATAGAATTGAATCATGGATTTCAATCATGGAATTGATTTTAGTTAGTAGAAAATCAAATATAATTGATTTTGGGTTTAACTTGAAGGAGGGAAAGTGACAAATTGTTTAAGCTTAGGGTAGGAAATTTTCCTAACACCCCTAATGCATGACCTATTTCTATGGCCAATTCTTCTAAGTCTTATAGGGCTAGGTGAGAGTGTCCACCTAATCACTAGATGTGTCTTTAAGACTATAGAACTCTTAAAATCTAAGAGGAATCCTAAGCCTAAGATGGAGGTGTTGAGAGCTCATTCTAAAAATGGGGTCAACAAGCATTCAACAAAACACTCATCGAGATACTAAAGAAGACTCTTGATGATAACAAGCATAGTGGACAGAAGGGTTGGTTGAAGCTATCCTAGACAAACTAACTTAACCTCATTTTTCTTGTAGTGCAGAAAGTTCTGTGAGTTCAACTCCCATCATTAAAGATAACATTGGGAAGATCACTCTGAAGGAATGCAAGTTAGGTTAGAAGCTGAAGGTTTGGAGGAGAGTCACTAAGCATGGGAACCTGAGTTATAGAAAGCAAAAATGATTCATGCCAACAAGGTCTACCTAGGTCGGTAGGAGAACTTTGTGTTAGTCTTGACCAATTGTTGCATAGATGTAAGTTTGAACCACTTGGGAAGGCCCCATGTCATTAGAGCTTACCAATGAGAATCTTATCAACTTATTGATTGTAAAGGGAAGATGCTTCCAATTAATGAGCTATATTTAAAGAAATATTACCCATGAAAGAAATCATATTTGAAAACAATCATTAATAAGAAAAGCAAAATCTGATTCCATTCATCAAATCTTCTCTTCTTCCGAAGCGTTGTTTGCTTGCTTGTCATGATCCAAGTGACATGTCTAGGGTAGGTGTAAAGTCCTCTAGATCATAGTTTCTTTCACAACACAAACACAATCTCATGATGCTATTAGAATAGTGTATGAGAGACATCCTATTTTGATTAGCATAACTAAGATAGGTGTGAGAGAACCTAAGCGACATCCTTTTCTTAGTGGGAATCCTTTTTCCATCCGTGGCATCATTTCATCAAATCCCTTAGCGTGTTTAAGGTAGGTGTAAGAGTCCCCCAGAGGCATCCTATTCCTTTTAAAACATGCAAACCAACAAATACAAATCCTTTATCTCGAGCTATTTTGATCAGTTGCTTTGGGCAACAAATCACGCCCGACCCAGGGCTGACTATTGAGTGGATGCCATTGGGGGACTTAAATCAACTCAAAGATAGTTAAAGATTAATTACATTTTTTAATTTATTTATTTTGATGGATTCTGTCGATTTGCGATGGATCACGAGAAGAACTTATGAAGCCTGAATTTAGAAAGGGAGTAGCTTCGATGGGAGAACTAAAGAGTGCCTTTGTTACTTGTGATCAATGAAGGGGAAAGCTCAAGGACTCTTCTTCCACTGAAAAGACCACAGGTTTCTTGGGCATAAATCAAACCCGACCTAGGGCTTATCATTTACAATCATACTAGAAAGAATGTCATAGTCTTACATCTTTCAAAGGAGAATGGCTGTGGGGACCCAATGGCAAAATAGATTGAACCGGTAGTGTCTAAATGGGGTCACAAAGGACTTGATCCAAATAGAGTGCCACGGGGATGGGGCAGGGCTTAATCTAACACCCAGAAAATGACATGACTAGTCAATTCAATAGGTCCAACTCAAGGAGAAAGCAGGACTCATATGTGCCGAGTGTACTCATTGGGTGAGTCATCGGCATACAAACATCAACCAACCTAAGATGCATGTCTGTTTGCAACAACTAGCCTAGGAAGAAAGCTGGGGGACTCACATCCTCCTATAGCAACCGATTCGGGATAGTCTTGACATGGGTCCCATTCGACCTAGTGCATTCTTGAGTGAATGCCTCAGGGAACTTATATCAAAAGTAGTCAAGAGGAAAGGGCCTGGGACTTATCCTAAGCCTCAAATATACTCTAGTTAGAACATGATGGTTGGTTTAAAGAAAGCACGGGACTCACATCTTCTTAAACAAAGTCAACATGAGGTAGGTAAGTAGTGAAGACTATCATACTAATCGCTCTTTGGTTTTGCAATGATCAAGTTAGGAAGAAAGTCAGGACTCACATCCTCCAATAAATGATCAGGGGTGACATACTTGGGGTAGCATGTGTAGACAACCTGAAGCGATGAGTGAGTGAGTGCATGGGACTTATTCCCACATCAAAATAGCTCGAGACAAAAGATTTATGTTTGTTGTGCATGTGTTAAAGGAATAGGATGCCTCACACTCTTACACCTTAAAACACTAGGGAGATATGAAATGATGGATGGCAACAAGAATTCCCACCAAGAAAGGATGTTGCTTGGGTTCTCTTTACTTAACTTAGTTATCTCTTACACCTATTCTAAAGCAGAGATATTTTGTGTTGTGTCAAAGAGGGATAGGATGCCACTGGGGACTTACACCACCTAGACCCATCGATGGATTAGAGACAACAAACAACACTTGAAGAGAAGATTTGATGAATGAAATCGATTTTGTTCTTTTTTAATGAATTATTTTCAACAAGTTTTATTTCATGGGTAATATTTCTTTAGATAGAGCCCATTAATTGGAAGCATTGTTCCCCTTTACAATTAAGGTTGATAAGATCCTCCTTGGTAGGCATTCTCATGACATGGGGCCTTCCCAAGTGGGTTCAAACTTACCATCTTTTGACCAATAATAGTGGTCTCCTTAGGACTAACACAAGTTCTCCTACTCAAAAAGACCTATAGGGACCGACTTGTTGTGAGCTTGAATCATTTTGGCTTTGTAACTCGAGGTTTTGCCCAGGCGACTTTCTCCAAACTCTTCTAACCAACTTTGCATTATGCTATGTAGTGATCTTGTTACCCAATGCTATCCTTAGTGGAGTTGAACTTCTAAAGGAAGAGCTTGACCCCACTAATGAAAATGGGGTAGGCGAGTTGAGTTTGTGCGTGGCACAAAGCTTCAACCAATTGCTCGTTCCACTATCATTTGTTATTATCAAGAGTCTTCTTCAGTATCTGGATGGGAGTTTTGTTGAATACTTCTACTAAACCATTAGCTCTGGGATAGTAGATGGTGGAGTATCTCCTATCTATCGTGTCTTAGAAGCGTTGATCATGCTTTTGAATAATGCATTATCGGATATAATTCATGAGGCACTCGAACCTATATACGATATGGTTTGAAAAAAGCACATGGTGGTGGTGACCTCTCGAGTGGGATGGCTTCACTTGGAAAAGCGTCGGTAGTAGCTAAGATGAATCGATGCCCCTTGGAAGAAGGAGGATCGATCGGACCAATGTGTACCCCAACACTCAAATGAAGCCAAAGTAGGGTGTAGAATGTTGGGTGTTGGTGGAGGACCACATGTGCACACGACATGGCATCTCCTAGCTACATCCATGCAATCTGTGATCATAGAAGGCCAGTAGTATCCTAGTCTTTTGATCTTCGAGTTCATCTTTAGACTAGATTGATGAGCTCCGCATAGACCTGAGTGTGCCTCGATTATAATAATCTAAACAATGTAACCACATTTGGTGAAAAGGCCGTCAATACAGGGTGCCATCAACAAGAGCATAGGAGAGAGCTATCTATTTCACCTGATGGGCTTGTGATTTCTCTTGAGGTAGTTTGCCAGTATTCAAGTAACCTATGAACGGTTGCCTCTAATCTAGTTCCTTGTCCATTTTGGGGCGACAACCTCCCCTTCAGAAAGTCTCGATGAGTTTGATCAATAAGGGACTTGTATATTTTTAACCCCTTATTTGAAATGGACACATCTTCTTTGGCAAGTTTTGAGGCATCTTATTGCATTCTCTGCTTTCGGGAACCTTGTAGATGGTAACAATTTGGGAACAACTTCATGGTATATTCATAGTAATGAAGCTTGGGTTTGAGGACTAGTAGGACCAACAATTTGGTTGATGATCAAAGAGAATCCCAAAGATGTTGATGCTTGATAGTGATGGCTAACTCAACTAGAAATCAAAGCCTCTACTTTATTGGTGTAGGGTTGGATAGTATGAGAATCTCATCACATGTTTGGAGTTAGAAGAACTATTCCTACCCCTTCTTGAGAATAGATGGTGCTTCACCTTTAAGAAAAGAAGCGGCAATCAAAATATCTCCATGGTGGTTCCCTCCCTAAGTTCATGATTTGTTCATGAGATGCTCACTAAGTAGAGAATCAAGGAAGTGGGTGTGCTAAATATTGCTGTCCTTTTACGCATGAGGGTACAAATGTGATATCAAATTGTATATCATGGACCAGAGCCAGCATTGGCCATGTCATGCATGAGTACTTGTGGATTGGTTGATCAAGTTCACCTTATGAGAAAGCATGTATAGTGCAGATGCAAAGATCAAAGCTAGGCAATGTTTTCAATATGTGGATAGTTTGCTTTGTGAGGGATGGCGATGACTTAGGTAGTAGAGTGCTTTCCTTCCCTCATTGGCTTGGGCCAAGATCAGAGAGTCATCAATGTAGTAAAAAGGATGAGGACGCGGGATATGTACCGGTAGCACCAAGTACTCTTTGATATCTTCAAATGCGGCTTGTCATCCCACTTGACATCCTTTTGATGTTGAGAATGGTTTGCATCTCCACGATAAGTTTGAGATAAAGCGTCTTAGATTCCATCCTGAAAGGATGCGAGTTGAGTTAAACTCTTAGGAGGTGGCATTTCTAAGATGCTTTGATCTTTTAGGATCTATTTCTATTCCCTCGAACAAGGAATTTCCACGACTAATGCACACTTGGGATTCATTTTGAGGGCATATTATCTTAACCGTTTGAAAATTACTCTCAAGTTAAAGAGGTGTCTTCTTTTCTTCTTGACTACTAGATCATCAACGTAGCACTCAACGATGATGGATGAGTTCATTGAAGATGAGTCATGTTGGTATGTAGCACCGGCCGAAAGACATGACCCTATAATAGATTCTGGTTCAGCGGTGTTTCTTTCATCTTAAGGAGACATCTTGATTTGGTTATAGCCAGATGACCCATCCATGAAAGAAAAGACTGCATGAGATGAGGCAATGTCCACCATTAATTCTAGTATAGAAAGATGAAACTCATCCTTAGGACATGCCTGATTTAAGTCCCTAAAATTGATGCAAATGCAAATTTAGCCATTCTTCTTCTTAAGCGGATGACACTAGCTAAGTAGGATATTTTTCTTCTCGATGAAAACATCGATCAATTTCTTGACTTGAAATGACGTTGTTCAATTTCTAATCACATGCTAGAGCTTGCTTAATAGGGGTAAGTTAGGGTCTATTGCTAGCTTGTGGATTTCAACATCGAGATAATCCAAAATTTCTTCATAACTCCATGTGAAGCGGTCTTTAAACTTCGGTAGCTAACTAAGTCATTGGTTTCTTCTTCATTCAGCAACGAACTGATGTATGTCGGGCGAGGATTTTCTTCTGTCCCGAGGTTGATTTCTTTTAGCTTGTCTATTGTTGAATGAATCTCCTCTTCAAATTCTAGCAGTGCCTCTTTGACTTGGAGATCATGTTGATCATTTGAAGTTTCTAAACACACATACCCATGAGAGTTGGGGATGTGTGAGAAAACTATCGATTCCAAATGGTTGGTAAGCAATAATCTTCATGATCGGACACTGTATGAATCTAGTCCCTCTTGATTGTGCTTCCCTGCCTGTATTATTTCATAGTTTTTTTAAAGTATTTTGACATGTGCTTGGACCAAGTGTGAGGAACTAAACCTTTATGCATAAGATTTTGAACACAAGATGAGTAAAAGTCAAAAGGTAATTCCATTAATTCTTTAAAGTATCTTCCTCAAGTCCCCATCGCTCGGACTTGAGGATGATGAAAAAAAGAACCTCTTACGCTTCATGTCTTTGGAAGACTTAGGGACTTCCTTAACTCCTATACCTTGAACTTTTTGGGATGTAAGTGAGGGAAGAGCTAAGGTTCCCAAATTGCTATCGAATAGTTTCACATAAATCATATTTGAATACTTTGCTTTGCTTGGAGGCCTGGTCTTTGTCTCTAGCTGGATCGAAAGTCACCTCCAATCTAACCAGCTAAGAGGAGTTGGCTAGTATACTAATCACACTCATCCTTGAGCTGGATTCAAAGTCTATGTGAATAGTAGGGGTACTCTATGAACTAGAACACTCTAGGAAGGCCAACTAGGGGTCTTCACCTCCTAAGCGCCTCTTTCTCACTGCCTCTACACGGTGGAGGTTGAGCCATCTACCCTATCCATATGATGGAATGAACTGGGTGGAATGTGATATGTGATACTTCTTCTTCAATTCCCCTTTCTTGCTCACTTGGACTTTTCTTTTTCTTTTCTTTTATCTTTTCTTTTGCATTTGAATTTTGTCAAAGTTCACGAGAAAGGGTATTTTGAGGAAGATAGTAGGTCACATCCTCATAGATCTCTCTCAGAATATTTTTTATCCCCATTGACATGGTACTCAATTCCATCTTTTTTTTGAACTTGACCAATGAAGGGATGGAGATCTTATTCGATGTATCCAAGCCTACCAAGCAGCGGAAGTATTCAAATCAATGATGTAGAACTTCAATTTTCCAATCACCGATCTCCAAGCGGTAACACTATGGAACCGCCATTTGCCTTGATCATTGAATCCTCTCAACATCATCCTATCTCCTCAGTAGAGATGTTGATCTTCAAATAGGAGACTCATAATGTTTCGATGTGCATTTATGAGAACCATGCAGAACTGTCCATGTCAATATAATGTATAGGGGCGGTTGTGCTCAAGTCCCCAAGTAGAAGGTCTTCATGTGAAGGTGATCCCTTGGGCTTCTTTTGCATAGTGTGCTTCCTCACTAGGTCTAAGCATATTTTCGGGATCAGAGAGGGCCTTGATTAGTGATTCCCTCATCTCTTTGGATAAGACAAGGGCATCATATATGCTTAGCTTAGATGTCAACTTTCTTAGATGAGAAAGGGCGTTAGTCCACCTGGTCTTCCAAGCATATCCAAGGGTGGAGCATCTTGTGGAAGGGCTTCTCGATCTTGATCAATGACTTGTTTCCATCATCTGAGGTGCCCCAGGAGGTAGAACCTTGCCACTGGGAGGTTGACTTGGTGTCTTGAGGCAAGGTGGTGGCAAGTTCTACACACACTTGAGCTCACCTACTTCTCCTATGGGACTCTCGATGATTCCAAGTCTATCTCAAGAGGTGAACCCATAGTATTGAGTTGGAAGTCCAACTCATCGAGAAAGATGAAGGTGAAATTGTTATAGTTATTAGACTTGAAGAGTTATCGTTAGGAATAGAAGAAGATAACTCATCAGAAGAGACATAGATGTAATTCAAATCATCTTTATTCTTCAATTTCTTGGAAGTATTTGGGGTACAAAGTAGAAGTCAAGTAGAGTGAGTGGAGTAAGGGATTTGATGCCCTTATCTGTTGATACAAGAGTTCTACTAGTTGAAGAAATAGAAGAGCTAGCTGAAATGGTAGAAGACACCGGTGTGGAAGTTACAACTAAAGGTTGGAGTCTGGACATGGTCGGTGGTTGTGCAAAGGGGCTATCAGGACACATCTTCTTGCACTTTCTTAACACAAAACCTTGGTGTTGGAGGTTTGAACTAACTCAGCACCTGGAAAGCTTCTTGATCTTGAATTATTTTCTTAGAGGTTTTAGACAAAGAAATGTCCCAACCTTCTTTGGTTTTGGTAGGATCACTTGTATCCCCAAGGATTACCTAATGGAAGTGGAAGGTTGTTCCACAAGGTATTCCTTTGGGATAACTAACATCGAGAAATGTGTTCAAGCTAATCCTTGAATGTAAACAATCCTCCAAAATGTGGCCTAGCATAGTGGTAAGGGCAAAAGTTTGGATCATGACTTTTACTTCCTCCAGTCTCTAGGCTCTAGCTAAAAAGTTTCTTTAAGAGATTCTTAAAGATTTTCCTAATTACCTCCCTCTTAAAGAATAAGGTTTGTTTAACTTATCTATAGAGTAGGTGGACCATAGCTACAGCGGCATGTATGCATGCTATTGTGGTGGTGGGTATGGCATGGAGGTAGGTGGAGGCGGTATGGTTGCCTCGGTGGTGGAAAAGGTGGAGGTTGAGGTCATGGTCTCTGGTGATCTCTAGCTGCTTCCCTCTTTGCCTTGGGTTTCTTCTCATAAACCTTTTGAGATTTTCTTGGGATCTAGAAAAGGCAACTGTTTGGCCTCTCCTTGTAGCAGCCTTGTTGATTAGCTTCTCAAATGTCTTTATGGTGAAGCCCTTAAGCATGAAGGTGACCAGACCATGGATATTCTTCAAGAGAATCTCAATGGCATGTCTTTCAGTATGGTTCACACTTCATACTATGCCATTGGAGAATATAATCAACAAGTGACTCAGTGTTGTTGGGCTACAACGAGATCACTAACCCTTTCGAGCTCCAGAAATCTCTTGATGAAGAGTTGCTCTTCGAAATATCTTTCTGAACCATTGGGTAGTTCAACATACCCAAAGCAATACCATTAGGCTCTTGACAAAGAGTCTAAAGAGTAAAGTGTGCCCCACATGTTGCAATAATTGGCCACAAGTGAGCTATATGTTGCCTCAGTTCCGCCATCAGCTCTTGAAGGAGGCACAAAACCCTTGGGATCTTGGATAACATCAATTCCTCTGGTAGGGTCTACCTTTGGGCCGATGATCCTCCCTTGAGCCAAAGCTTCCTTCACTTGTTGCTCAACCATGGATTTTATCTTTTTTCATGTATGGAGGTACTTTTACTACCTTCCTCTAGTGCTACCTTGCTCAGCGGAGGTAGAGTCTTAGCGGGTCTAAGACATGCACTTCAGTGACATCGGACTAGGATGAGGGCTTGCTTACGACATCTAACAAGTCCACAAGCTGTGCCATCTCAATCTGTTTGTCTTCGCCTTAGCTAGTTGAAGGTGATGGGCTATGGTGTCTCCTTGATCAACCTCATCACCTTCCATGGCTTCTTGCTCCCAGAAGAGAACCTCTAGTATGCCATGCATACTTGAATCCCCATCAAGTCATCTTCAATGGGATCAAAGCTGACTCTTTCTTCATCAGACCATACTAAGATCTCCTTTTTCTCCATAAAATAGTGTGCAACTATTTCATCTACAGATCGATCTAACTCAGTAGGTACAAAGAGTGACGGTGTGATCCTATCATGCGAGAGGCAGGACCTGCAGGTTAGAGTCAATCTATGCGGTACTCACTAGAAGAATGATAATCCTGGCTGATACTGGTTGTAATAGGCAACAATCCTATGATGATCCTCTACCACTATTGCAACTGAACTATCATTTGGAATATCTGTGATAGCCATCACCATCTCCGCATCTAGATGTATGGGTGGAGTTGGTGAAGGAATGACCACAATGCTCTGGGGTCGCCACTCCTTCCGCACCCACTAGGCGAAGGAGTGGGAGAGCTTCGACCTACCATAATGGGTGGTGTAGGAGTAGGATCCTGGCATGTTGGGTCACCAGGTATATTTTTCCCGGATCGACCTTCATGGCCTTAGATGGAATGAGTGATGTTGAAACCTGCACTAGTGATGGCGGACGTGGAGTAGAGCGGTGGGGTGGAGACACCACCGACTCTCTATAGAACTCTCCCATGGTGGCTGGTCCCATGTGGAGAATATGGTATGGTTGGCGGGTAGCTTGTCAACCAAAGCGGCGGTGTGAACCTCAGCTCTGCTTAGTAATGTATGATGTATGGGCCTCACTGCCCTCTCTTGTGATCTGCCTCCCACACTGGGGGATAATAGATCAAGATCGAGCGGGTACCAAACTCGGCGTCCTATGCTCACACTGGCGTAAAGAGCGAAGGCGGCGTCGACCTCCTCACTAGAAACTGGTAGATGCACCGGAGGATGAGCAGATCCTCCTTGCATCCTCTATTTGATCACGAGAGAGGATGGCTGGTAACTGTGGTGAAGTGATCATGGGAGACTCATCCATGGGCGATCGGTACTCTCAGCTATCAGTATGGAACCGTTTGATACGATCTTGTTCTATGTTGGGTGCAAGTAGGATGAGAGGAGTGTGTGAACTCATACTCAAATGGGGGAGGCAAGCCACAAAAAGGGGAGCCTTACCCTTGGAGGGTGTGTAGTACTAGTACACTGGCAACATGTGCAACTCTAAGATGTGAGCGCTGCTGGAATGAGACTTATCGAAACCAAGTTTGGTATGATGCCCAGCTTTCCTCTTCTTCATCAATCGGTGAGGAGTCACCACGATGGCCGCCCCTGCCACCTTCTTTTGCAGTGTGGGAAACCCTCTGATCTGGCCCCTCAAATCCTCATGAGTAAAGATAAATTGGGAACCATTTTACCTTGGTGAAGGAAATCTAGGCGCACCACTAGCGAAAGAATCTGCAATGAGAAATGAACTTGCATCAGTTTTTTGTCTCCATAGATTTTGAATTTTGAATTTTGAAAATTTGAACCCACATCCAACAACTTGGAAGTGTTAAGTGGGGTTCAAATGAATTTGGAAAGATTGATTGAAAGAGGAATTTGAATATGAATCCAAACTTCAACAAATTTGAGGTATGTTGAAATATGGATTCAAAATTTTGATAGGATGCTTCCATCGGTTCATTTTGTTTTCAATTTGAATTTTGTGATTTGGAAGACCCTTTCCTTTAACAAATTTGGGTATGTTAAAGTAAGGGTCAAATGATTTTGTTTTGTTTGATTATTTTGGAATTCTTACTTAGCAAATTTAGGTATGCTAAGTGAAGTAAAAGTGATTATTTCTTTTGTGATTTTGTTTTGTTTTGATTTTGAAAATTTTGGAATTCTTACTTAGCAAATTTAGGTATGGTAAAGTGAAGAATCCAAGTGTATTTTGATTTTTTAAAAATAGGATTCTTAGCAAATTTAGGTATGCTAAGAAAATCCTAAGTGTTTCATTTGTTTGGAAAATTTTGATTTTGAAAGGGTAGGATCCTTTAGCAAATTTGGTATGCTAAGGGGATCCTAAGATGCTTCATTTTATTTTTGAAATGATTGAAAGTGGAGATTCAACTTTAGCAAATTTGGTATGCTAAAGATGAAATCCCACTTGATTTTATGAAATGGAAATTTCACTTAGCAAATTTGAGTATGCTAAATGAAATTCCAAATGGTGTGTTTAAAATTTTGATTTCATTTTTTCATAGAAAATTTGGTATGCTAAGGGAAGAAGTTCCAAAGGTATTTGAGAAATTTTTGTTTTGAGTTTGGAAACTTCACTTAACAAATTTGAGTATGCTAGGTGAAGTTCCAAAATATGTTTTGAAAACTTTTTGGATTTGGAAACTTTACTTAACAAATTTGGGTATATTAAATGAAGTTTCAAATATTGTTTGAAAATTTTGAATTTTGGGATTTGGAGACTTCACTTAACAAATTTGGGTATGTGAGTTCCAAATATGTTTTGAAATATGATTGTGGATTTTGATTTTGGATTTTGAAACTTCACTTAGCAAATTTAATTATGCTAAATGAGGTTCCAAATGAATGTTCAAAAAATTTTGCTGGGTTTTAAATTTGAAGACTTTACTTACCAAATTTGGGTATGTTAAATGAAGTTCCAAAGGTGTTTAAAAAAATTTTTGATTTTGAATTTGGACTTTTAACAAATTTGGGTATGTTAAGTGAGGTTCCAAATGTGTTTTGAAATTTTTTGAAATATGATTGTTGATTTTGATTTTGAATTTGGAAATTTCACTTAGCAAATTTGGGTATGTTAAGTGAGGTTCCAAATGTGTTCAGAAAATTTTAAAATGTGATTGTTGATTTTGAATTTTGAATTTAAAACTTAACAAATTTGATTATATAAATGAAATTATATGTTTGAAAATTTTGTTGGATTTTAAATTTGGAACTTCACTTAACAAATTTGTATGTTAAATGAAGTTCCAAATGTGTTGTTTGAAATTTTTGAGTTATGATTGTTGGTTTTTGTTTTGAAGAGGACCTCCATTCAACAACTTTAAGTATGTAGAATGGAGATCAATTTATTTTATGAAATTTTATTTTTGATTGTTGCTTTTTTGAAGAGAGAATTTTAAAACATATGTGAGATATGTTTTAAATGGGATTTCTAAAGATATTATTATTTTTTAGTTGGGATGAAATCTTCATTTAATAAATTTAAGTATATTAAATGAAGATATTCATGTGTGCTTTTTGAAAATTTTAATTTTGTTTACAAATGAACTTTCCATTCAATAAATATTGAAATAGAAAGATCCATGCGTGCTTTTTGAAAAGTTTTATGATTATGATTGTGATTTTTGAAAAAGATGATTGTTTATTTTATTTTGAAAATAAAATCTCCATCAAAATTAATTGAAAGAAGATGCTCATTTGTTTTTTTTGAAAAATATTATTAGTTTTATTTTTGAAAATTCCTACATGTAACAATTATGTGAATTGTTAAATGAAGGTGATGAAATTTTGTAGAAGATATTTTATTAAGTGCATTTTTTGAAAAGATGCTTTTGAAAAAAAAAGATCTTTATGTTTATTATTTTAGGATGAACCTTTCCTTATCATGAAAATGATAAAGGAAGTCTTTAAAGATGTTTCTTTATTTTAGATCTTTTCATTTTACCCATTGGAGGAACCCAAGCGGGGTTTTAAGACCAATGAATGCGTCCTAAAACCTAAAGATGTTGGCTAACTTAACTCGAATGAAATGAGCTAAGTGCCAATGAGAAGAAGGATAGTCTTGGATTCATACCAAAGTACAAACCCATCGATACTCAAAGACAGATCATTTACCAAAGATGGAGAGGAACCATCCCAGTGAGTCAGAAAAATTTATGGTGAAAAATTTCTATAAGTAGTCAGCCTTTCAAATATGTTGGGAGAAATGAAAGAGGACCATATAAAATTCATCTTTTTTAGATGCTCCTGAGATGTACTTATTGATGGTGATGCGTCATCAAGGAAATAATGTATATCTTGAAAGGCAGTCACTACCCTTTAATGGACCAATCACCTCAATAAGGACTCCTAAGAGATGGGTGCATATGTACAGAGATTCTTCCCACTTTATATGAAAAGTAAAGTAGGGTTTATTTTAAATCGTTCATTAAGTTCAGGCAAGCCCCCAGTTAATTACATCCTAAGGAAGAGGATCCTTGGGAAAACTCTTGATTAAGGTAAATGATCGTCGTCTTTGAAGATTTCAATAGGAAGGACTATCAATTGATTGGTTTATTTTTGAAAGATCAAATGAGATTGATCAAAAAGGGAAGTTATTATTGAAGCCAAAATGGAAGATATGTAGAGATCGATGCTAGGAAATCTAGAGCATTTCAAACTATCTATGGCTTTACATTTTGAAATTGATTTAGTTTGTTTGAGTTATTTTCATTAGAAATTTGGGGATAATTCCTTAACACAGATTAAAAAAGAGGTGAGGAATTATTCTTATGGCCCCTGGAGAAAGCAATCTAACCTAAATCTAGGGAGCTTTGGCACAACCTAAATCTAAGGCAAAAATGGGTATTGGGTTTGCCTCCAGAGGACAAACCAACTTGGACACACTGGGGGTGGCTAACTCTCCTGATTTTAAATACATGTAGGAAAGTCTTTATGCTTATGCAAGGTAGCTAGGCTTTTTTTATTTAGAAAGAGACTAAGTCCTTAAACTCACTCTCTAAAGAGACTAGATCATGTAAAGGGACATGCTTCAAATGACCTAAATCTAATGCAATTCAAATTTCATTTTTATTTCCATTTTTGGACAATCATTTTGACTCATGCTAATAGAATTTTTATGATTAATGCATGAGAAATCAAATTATTGGTGAAAATTAGCGAGAAGGTAGGAGGTGAGTTTCCACCAAGGTCAAAGAGTTCTCGGCAAGGTGGAAGCCCTCCAATCAAGAGTGAAATAAGATGCATGTCATTATAAATATCATCAACTAAGTTGCTAATTCTTTTATCTTGATTTTAATCTAAGCTTTTTGAGGTTATGAGTTATTTAATTTTATTTTGGTTGTTAGGTAAAGATTTATTTTTCTAAAGAGCTAATCCACATAAAACCATACATAAAAAAAAGAAACTAGGAAAAATGCCACTTAATGAAGCTAAATAAATCATCAATCAATTTATAAAGCTAATCACAAAAGAATAAATGCTTTGTGGTGGACCACCGCAAACCTAAATATCAAATGTGGGTAGAGCTCTACTCTAAATGAATTAAATTAATTTAAGCAAAGAATTCATTTTATGGGGTCTTCAAGCTTTACTCTTCTTTCTTATTTTCTTTGCTTCTTTTCTTCTTTAGTTCCTCCTTTGGAAGGTTGGAAGGTAGATACTCCAAGGCTTCACATGGTACATAAGATAAGATTTTATGACCAATGCTCATCCCAATCCCCATAACAATCATTCCAAAATCCTAAATATATAAATTTTTACATGAAAAGGAAAAAAATCTAACTAACACACCAAAATAAATTTTAGTTAAATCACACCACAAATCCCAAGCATGTATATTAAACTTATCACATGACTAAGCTTATGGATTATGCTTATATAAAGCCCAAAAAGCATTTATATTTTTTATTTATGATACTTAAGCACAATCCCCTGTAGAAAAAAATAGTTAGACTAAACACTCCATTCATTCTATGAGCATACACCCCAACATTATCTAAATAATATCAATAAAATATAACATAAATCATGCACCCCACAGAAGTGGTGACTTAGGCTAATGTGTGTGCTTTGAAGGTTTGTGTGATATGCTTAGCTTAAGACTTTAGGTTTAAATTTTCTAAGTGTGAAGGACATGTTCAACTTAGAGGAGGGTTTCATTTAAGTTGTTTAAGTATTTTGGGTTATTTTTATTTCATTTAATTTGGTTAATTGGTACAATTAATTACTAAGTTATAAAGAGAGGGAAGAGAGAACTTCTCTTTCCTTCCCTAATCCTTAAGTAATTTCTAAGGTAAGTTCACATTTTAATTTCATTTAGGTGAATGTTTTGATTACATCTTTTAATTAATCCTAAGTTTAGATAAACCCTAAACAAACCTATTCAAAAAGAAAGGCATTTTAAGATTAAATAAAATAAATCAAAATTCACATAACACACATTACTTCATTTCTTTCCAACATATAACATGCATATGGATAAACCTAAGCATATCTATACATGCAAATGAGAGTAACACTTTATGATGCATGCTAAGTAATTCATTTAAGAAAATTTAGAAGTTGAATATACATGATTTTCTTAAGTAGAAAAGATTTTCCTTATCCAAAATTTCACACATACATAAGTAAAAAGGCATAAGAGTAGTCATTGTTAACAGGAGGTGTAAGGTACAAGACTTACCTAAAAACCTCGAAATCTGGGGTTGTCAGACTAATATACCACTTTCCTTAAGTACAAACATGTATAAAAGAAATGAAATGGAGGAATGTTTAATGAATTTATTTTTGTTTACATTTATGCATGCAAGTATAGGTAAACTTTCTTAAGTGATAATGAATAGGGTATAAGATTAAGTAAAGTGTTGGGTTCTTTTCAAATGAACCCTACATCTTACAACTATTCAAACAAAATTATGCTAACATGAGGAAGAAAGAACCTATGCTAAACATGCTTTTATAATCCATCACATGCAAGCTTATGATTAAGATTTGAATAGCACACTTTTTGATATTTCATTTTGAGTTTTGAAAATATTTAGATTTAGTAGTGATAATAGCCACTCATATTTTACTTTAGTCAACACATGCACATTTGACATAAAGTAAATAAATTTTATTTTTTTTAATTTGAAACATGAAATTATGAATGCATGAATCATATGACATACAACTTAATATGTTGGAAAAGATATAAAGTAATGAAAGAATATAAACAAACTCACTTTACTTAAATCCTAAAGACATTCTTAAGGAATAAAAAAATTTAGAATAAATCAACGTGATTTTCAAAATAATTATCATTTAGTTTGAAGTTTGATTTAATTTTGAAAGGTGAGATGATTTTGATGTTCCTAACCCATTCCCACATGTGTTTTGTATTTTATTTAATTTTTAGATAATTAAATCTATTTTTAAGTATTGATTAGGTTAATATATATAAATTAAGTAACCCTTAATCTAACACCATAGAAAAATTAACTAAATAATTATGAGCCAATGAGATGACATAAAACCCACGAGGAATTTAAATTTGTAATGCATCTAATAATGAAAAGGCCTAATGCAATTTGGCTCACAATTAAAAGTTAATTAAGCTAAGGGGTTTAGCTTAAGTATTTTTAATACACCCTTTCACACATGAATTAGATTTTAATTTTTTTAATTAAACTTAGGCTATTAAACACCTAAGCATCCACCCAAGATAGACTAATTAAGTTCAGAACCTTTTTTGAATTTTTTGAAAAGGGGTAATTAATGAGTTAACCCTTAATTAAGAGGGATTAGAAAAGAAAAAAAGGGGGAATAGCTTAGGGAAAATGCCTCAAAATTATTCTATAAACTCCTACTCACTGGATCTACCTTAATCAAACTTAATCATGGGTAAATCCACTAATCTTATCCTTAATTACATGAAGTGATAATTAGAGAATGAAATAATAATTTTTCCAATTGAATAAATCTCAAAAATTTGGGGAGGCGGTCATCCCTAAAATGAACCCCAAAATTTGAGATTAATTGATGAACTAAAGGATAATGAGCTAATTAAAATCTCCAAAGAAACCCAAATTCAGAGAAAAGGGTAATCAAAATACTTTGAAATCATTTTTAAAATATTCTAGATCAAATTATCTTTCCATAGAATTTTTCCTTTTATTTTTCTGATTTTTCTATGAAGAGTTATGAATTTTAGAAGTTTTTTGAATTAATTAATTATTAATAACTAATCCCCTTAATATTCAACTCCGCGGATGCATGGAGATGGCGATTAGCACACTTTACACGCGTCGTGCCGTGAGAATGTGACTTAAATATCACATCCCAAATGGTGGCGATGCATGAATATCCTATCAAAGATCAAATGAAGATTCAGCGATTTTAAAAATGGATTTCTAAACGTGTTAAATAATCACCGTCCATCTAAAATGCGGATGGGCGACTAAGATGAGACAAGTTCTTCCCAGGATCAGAGAGTCCATGATCAGGAGATTGAGCCAATCTAGCATGAAATCATACAAAACTCAACCCACACCATCTAAGGCAACCCATCGTGGTTGATTTCTCATGCAATGAATATTCTTTCAAAGGACCAACACCTATCAAGCTATGTGGTCAAAAATTACATACCTGGAGGTGATCAAGCTTCGAGTTCGATGGTAAGCAGTGGAGAGGCCACGTTGAAATTCAATTGGGGTTGAGTGGATCAATGGGTTGACCAACACCACTTCACTTAGCCTGACTTTGATTGAATTGATCTCCTTACTATGGGAACTCCAATGTGAGCTTGGGTGAGCTTTGGTTGGTCCTTAGAAGGAGTGTGTGGAAGAGTGGATGAAATCAAGTGTAGAGGAAGCTAGCAATTTACTCCACCTCCTATTTTTTGTGAAAGCAGAAGGAAGAATTCTAATCCTCTCTCAAGACCTTTGGAAATCTCTCTTATGATTTCTAAAGGTTCCTAGCCTGTCGAAGGGTGAGATTTCATTGAATTAGGGGATATCTCCCCATGGCAATACGGCAGCATATGCTTGCCATTTTGATCCAATTGACCATTAGGGAGGTTGTTTTGATTTTTAGTGTGCACATGGTGGTTTGATCCTTTAGAATGCCAACTTCCCATGTCTTTTGAGCTTAGGAGAATTTGAAAACTCAATTTCAAGCTATGTGGTCGGGTTTGGTCTATGGTCAAATGGGCTGACCCAAACCCATTGGGTTGCGTGCACCACTCTTCATTAGGTTCCCTTGAGCTTTTAGGAAAGCCTCAAGTGGATATGAAAAGGGTATGACCAAAAAACCCATGGTCTAAGCCAAAAGTTGTTATATGACCTAGGGGCAAAATGGTCATTTTGCTATTTTTCCACTTTGGACATGTTGGGAATGTGGAGAAACTAGGTTTGGCCAAGTTTTCTAAGATTTGGAATCCATTTGATAGGGTTTGGCTCATGTTGACCCATTCAGGTCAAAATGGGTCAACTTGGGTCAAGTTGACTAATTAGTCAAATTGGGTCAAACCAATGGTTGGGTCAAGTTCATATGACCATTTGAAATGTTTTGGTGCCATTGGTTTGGTTCAATTTGGTGTAGATTTGGTTTTGGCTCATATGACTTCATTTAGGTCAAATGGGTCAAGTTGACCTATTTGACCCATTTGACCTATTTGAGGTAGGTCAAGGGTAGGTTTAGGTTAGGTTAGTCATACGGAGTGGATTGATATCTTTATTTCCAATCAATTTAGGTTAAGTTCAATTTTGGCTCAATATGGCCCCTTTAGGTCATGTTGGGTCTAAGGTCAATTGAGCTAGGTTAGGTCTAGTTGGCCAATAGAGACTTTGGTCAAGTTTCACAAGTGATTTGGAATGGAATATATCCATTAGTTTCAATCAATTTGGCTTAGATCAAGTTTTGACATATTTTGACCCATTAGGTCAAAATGAGTCAACTTTAGCAATAATTGGGCTGGGGTTAGGCTCAAATGTTGGCTTGGGTTTTTAAACATAGGTCATGAGTGAACTTAGATCAATGGTTCAAATAATTTGGCCTATATGATGGATTTTGGCTATGTAGGTTTCATTTTAGGTTAAGTGTTGACTTGGTCAACCCTTAGGTTTGATTTGGTTTGACAATTTGATTGATTGATCATCCATGATGATTGATCATGATGAGAGGATATATAAGTTTGGTTCAATCCAATTTGGTTAGGATCAAAAGTTGGCTCATAAGAGTACTTTAGGTCACTTTGGGTCAAGTGAGCTATGTAGGTCAAATGGTGAAAGCTTGATTTGAAGTTTGATCTTGTATATAGACTTATGATTAAAATATAAATCTATTTACAAGTGGTTTGAAATCAAATGGATTTTGATCCATTTGAAAATTTCATATTCAAAGGAAAAATATGAAGGGGCCTTGGGTTTGATTTTTGATTTGGGTTTTGATTATTTGATTAATGTTTGGATTTATATATGAGCTCATGATTGTAGGATTGATTGAACCATGAGAGGAAATCAAGGATTTGGCTTGATTTTGAAGTGATTGGGCTAAGTTCAATATTTTGGCTTGAAAGGCTTAGATTGGATTTTGAGTGGATTTGAGTTTGATATTTGGAGTTAGTTTTGATTGTTTGAATTTATATTTCATTTATATATGTGCATACAAATGAGAATAAAATTGATTATGAGAAAATTTCAAGAATTTGAAAGAGTTTAATCATGATTTAGGTTAAATCCATTAAAGGAAATTTAAAGGATTTAAAAAAATTTTTAAATTAAAATTTAATTTTTTAGTTGGATTGATTGATTTATATATTTCATTTATATATGAGAATATAAATGATGATATAAATAAATTTTGAGAAAATTCCATGGTGTTGAATAGGTTTGATCAAAGTTTAGGTTAAATCCATTAATGGAAAATTAAAGGAGTTAAGGGAATTTCAAGGATTTTAAATTTGGAATTTAATTTTTGAGTTGGACTTAATTGATTTATATTTATATTTCATTTATATATGAGAATATAAATAAGAACATAAATAAATTTTGAGAAAATTCCATGGAGTTGAATAGGTTTGATTAAGATTTAGGTTAAATCCATTAATGAAAACTTAAAGGATTTAAGGGAATTTCAAGGATTTTAAATTTGGAATTTAATTTTTGCGTTGGACTTAGAATTTGGTTCTTTCATTTAATATGTAAAAAGAAATGTAGTGTAAAAAATTGATGTAAAATAATTACTTTATAGTTGTTTGGTTGAGAGCTTTAAATGCATGACTTTGCTTTTTGTTTGTTTGACAAAAATGTAAAAAAAGAAGGTTTTGACATGGGGTGGCATAGCGGAATTGATGGGATGTTGATTTATCGGATTGAAATGCGGAGATGATTTTTTGTATTTGATTAAAAATGGCAAATTTATTTTAGTGTATTTGAAATACATTATATTTTTGGAATTTTATTTTCTTTAACCAGCTTTAAATGTTAAAGTGTACATTTGGAGTGATGCATTAATCTTAATGATTTATATTTATATTTCATTTATATATGAGAATATAAATAAGTTTTGAGAAAATCTCATGGAGTTGAATAGGTTTGATCAAGATTTAGAGTTGATTTTGGCCAAGTCCTTAAGGTTTTGATTGTTTGAATCTATATTTTATTTATATATGCAAATATAAATTGATCATGAGAAAATTTAAAGAATTTGAAAAAGTTTAATCATGATTTAGGTTAAATCCATTAAAGGGAATTTAAAGGATTTAAAGAAATTTTAAATTGAAATTAAAATTTTGAGTTGGATTGGATTGATTTATATTTATATATTATTTATATATGAGAAAATAAATGAGGATATAAATAAGTTTTGAGAAAATCCCATGGAGTTGAATAGGTTTGATCAAAGTTTAGGTTAAATCATTTATGGAAAATTAAAGGATTTAAGGGAATTTCAAGGATGTTAAATTTGGAATTTAATTTTTGAGTTGGACTTAATTGATTTATATTTATATTTCATTTATATATGAGAATATAAATAAGTTTTGAGAAAATCCCATGGAGTTGAATATGTTTGATCAAGATTTAGGTTAAATCCATTAATGGAAAATTAAACGATTTAAGGGAATTTCAAGGATTTTAAATTTGGAATTTAATTTTTGAGTTGGACTTAATTGATTTATATTTATATTTCATTTATATATGAGAATATAAATAAGTTTTGAGAAAATCTCATGGAGTTGAATAGGTTCGATCAAGATTTAGAGTTGATTTTGGCTACGTCCTTTAATAGAAAATTAAAGGGACTTAATGAAATTTTCATGAACTGAGTTGGAATTTTGAATTTGATTTGATGGATTTGAATTTATATTTTATTTATATATGTGAATATAAATGAGAATATAAATGGATTATGAGAAAATCTCAAAGATTTGAATAGGTTTTGAACCATAATTTTGGTTAAGTCCTTAAGGGAGGCTTAGGGACTTAGGCAAAATTTGGACTTAGGAATTTTTGATGGATTTTGATCATGGCTTTCAATCATAGAATTGAATCATGGATTTCAATCATGGAATTGATTTGAGTTAAGAGAAAATCAAATAGAATTGATTTTGGGTTTGACCTGAAGGAGGGAAAGTGAAGAATGCTTTAAGCTAAGGGTAGGAAATTTTCCTAACACCCCTAAGGCATGACCTATTCCTATGGCTAACTCTTCATGTCTTAGGGGCTGGGTGAGAGTGTCCAATAATGTCTTAAGATGAACTCTTAAAGTCTAAGAGGAATCCTAAGGCTAAGATGGAGGTGTTGAGAGCTCTTTCTAAAAATGAGGTCAACAAGCATTCAACAAAATACTCATCGAGATACTAAAGAAGCTCTTGATGACAACAAATGATAGTGGAATGAGTAGCTGGTTGAAGCCTTGTGGGCCTACCGCACCACATACCGAACTTCAACTCAGTCTATCCCATTTTCCTTAGTGTATGGGTCTGAAGCCGTTCTACCTTTAGAAGTTCAACTCCCATCATTAAATATAGCATTAGGTAACAAGATCACTACATAGCAGAATGAAAAATTGCAGTTAGAAGAGCTCGAAGGTTTGGAGGAGAGTCGCCTATGGGCGTTCCAGAACCTCGAGTTGTACAAAGCCAAAATGATTCAAGCTCACAAAATGCATAGGTCTTTTGGTAGGAGAACTTATGTTAGTCAAAGACCAATTGTTGCCCATCGGAGGCAAGTTATAACCCACTTGGGAAGGCCCTATGTCATAGAGAAGGCACAGAAAGATCTTATCAGCTTATTGATTATAAAAGGGAACACCCTATGCTTCCAATTAATGGGCTCTATCTAAAGAAATGTTACCCATGAAACAAATCATGTTTGAAAATAATCATTATAAGAAGAACAAAATATGATTCCATTCATCAAATCGTCTCTTCTTCCGAAGCGTTGTTTGCTTGTCTTGCGAATCCGTCGTGACGTGTCTAGGGTAGGTGTAAGAGTCCCTGGCATCATCTCTCTTTCACAAACACAATCTCGGCTATTAGAATAGGTGTATGAGAACCCAGAGGCATCCTATTTGATTAACTAAGATTGGTGTGAGAGAACCGGTTCCTTTTTTAGTGGAAATCTTTGCCAATTGGAATCATTTCATCAAATCCCCTAGTGTGTTTAAGGTAGGTGTAAGAGTCCTTTAGAGGAATCCTATTCCTTTTAACACATGCACAACAACAAACACAAATCCTTTATCTTGAGCTATTTTGATGTGGGGGCCACATGTCACTCACTCATTAGTTTGCTCTAGGTCGTCCATCTTTACCTGTAGTATGTCACCCCAGTGGTCACTTGTTTGGAGGATGTGAGTCCCCGCGCTTTCTTCCTAACTTGATCATTGCAAACTAATGAGTGCCTTGTTAGTTGGATACACTTCACTGCCCAGCCAGTAAGCTACCTCATGTTGACTTTATTCACGAAGATGTGAGTCCTCGTGCTTTCTTCTTGAAGTAGCCGTCATGCACTAACTAGGTCAAGTATATTTGAGGTTTAGGATAAGTCTCCCAGAGGCTCCTTTCATCTTGACTACATTTGAGTGGATATAAGTTCCCCAGTGGCATTCAATCAGTAGTCACCCTAAGGTCGGATAAAACCTATCGAGCCAAAGACAGACTATCCCAGCAATTAGTTCTACTATAGATGGATGTGAGTCCCCGAGCTTTCCTCCTAGGCTGATTGTTTCAAACCAACATGCACCTTAGGTTAGTTGATGTTTGCTATCTTTGACTCACCCGGATACACCATTTTAGCGAGATATGAGTCTCAGCTTTCTCCTTGAGTTGGACACGAATACATATTATTTAGCCATGTCATCTTCTCCAGGGTGTTGAATTAAGCCCTTAGCGGCCCCATCCCCTGCGAGCACTCTATTTGGATCAAGTCCTTTGTGACCCCATTTAGACACTACTCAGGTTATTTTCAAATTGGATAGTTCCCCTTTCCTATTAACTTCCCCTGTGGTTAGAGAATTTGTTCAGCGAATGCACAAATTCTCCTTTGGTTCAGTAAATCTTAGATAGGTCTAGGTTGATATAAGCTCCTTCTCAGTTTGATCTCTCGCAAACTAACAGGGTCCATAACTAACAAACAAACAAATAAATAAAAATTAATTCACTTGTGGATTAGGAATTCAAGCCCCCAAAGGGCCCCTTTTCCCAAGCATACATCCTATCTTTAAGGCAGTGTCATCAGAACTCCCTATAGGAATTGCCTGACTACCTGAGTTGAGATAAATCACCGAATCGGTACTCACTCCGTAGTCACCCTTAGGTTAGGTTCAATCTATTTTTGGCGGGTTACCCAGATCATTCCTTTGGAAGATGTAAGACTATGACACATTCTTTCTAGCATGATTGTCGCAAACCGACGGGTAGCCCAAGGTCTGCTTCGATTTGTTGCCCAAAGCAACCAATCACCCCAGTGGTTCCTTGTTGTGGAAGATACGATTTCTCAAGCTTTATTCCCTTTAATTGATCATTGTAACCTGAAAAGCACTCCTTTGGTCGGATAGTTCTCCCATCGGTCAGGAAGCTACTCCCTTTGGTTGATAAATTGAGATAGGTCTAGGTGATATGAGCCCTTCGGTATGATCCATATAAATCCATCAAAATAAACAAATCTAAAATGAAATCAATCTTGACTATCTTTGAGGTTGGTCCCCAGACATTCACTTTCGATAGTCGACCCTGGGTTCAATGTTGTCACGATGGCTTGGTCTCTCACTTTTGGAGGATGTAAATTACTACCTGTCTTTCTATAGTTCTTTGCATGAAAGGCAACCCTTTGTTTGGTTAGTCCTACTATGCGTTTAGTAGACCAAACTTTTGGATCGGTAAATTTGAGTTAGGTCTAAGCCTCCGTGGCTCCTACTTAGTGCAGGATATCGCAAACCATAAGGGTTCATCTCAAAAATTCAAACCTAACAAAAAATTAAAACAAATTCAACCCTTTTCCCCAGTGGAACTTAAACAAATCTTTTTTCTCCTCAGTGAGACTCAAATCAAATCAAACCTTTCATCCCTTTGAGGATGACTTGAACCCGCTTCCCTAGTGGAAGGTTCATACTTTATCCCTTAGTGGATTTTTCCTTCTCTCTTACGTCTTGGACATAAGTAGAACCACATCGCACTAAGCTTTAGATTCTTTCTACACCTTGGGTTAAGGATAGATTATTTCTATTAGTGCTTGTGATCTCTCGACGTTGTTGATTGTTTTAGTCAACACCAATACGTGCGGTGTTTCTTGTCAGTCACACCACACCTATTGGGCGCCCTTTGTTGACCTCATTTTTAGGATGAGCTCTCAACCCCTCCATCTTAGACATAGGACTCCTCTTGCTTTAGAGTTCCTTAGTCTTAAGACACATCTAGTGATTAGGTGGATACTCAACCTAACCCTAGAGACTTAGAAGAGTTAGCCATAGGAATAGATCATGTCTTAGGAGTGTTAGGAAAATTTCTTACCCTTAGCTTAAACTATTCCTCACTTTCCTTCCTTCAAGTCAAACTCCAAATCTTAATTCATTTTCTCCAAACTCAAATCAACTCCATATGATTGAAATCTACGATTAAAACCCATGAATGAAATTCCTAAATCCAAAAATTTTTTATGTCCTTAAATTTGCCTTTAAGGACTTAACCTAAATCATGATCTAAACCAATTCAAACTCATGATATTTTCTCATAATTAATTTATATTCTCATTTATATTCACATATATAAATGAAATATGAATTCAAACCAATCAAACTAAACTCAAAATTCAAAATCAACTCATGAAATTTTTTCTAAGTCCTTTAAGTTTTCCCTTAAGGACTTAACCTAAATCATGATCAAATCAATTCAAATTCATGGGATTTTCTCATTCTCATTTATATTATATTCACATATATAAATGAAATATAAATACAAATCAATCAAATCAAATCCTCAAATTAAATTCCAAATCTAAAATCTTTCTTAATTATTCATTATTAATGGACTTGCTTTAAATCATGATCAATCAATTCAAATTGAGATTTTCTCATAATTCATTTATATCCTCATTTACATTCATATATAAATGAAATATAAATATAAATAAATCAAACCAAATTCAAAAATTCAAACTCCAAACTCTAAAATTTTCCTAAGCCCTTTAAAATTCTCTTTAATGGACTTAGCTTAAATCATGATCAAATCACTTCAAATCCTTGATCTGATCCATTTATATTCTCATTTATATTCACATATATAAATGAAATATAAATTCAAACAATCAAAACAATTCCAAAAATCAAATTCAAAATCCAAAATCCAACTTAAGCAGTTAAAATCTTGAACTTAGCCAAATCAATTTCAAATCAAGCCAAACTCTTGAATTTCCTTTATGATTCAATCAATCATGAATCCATATATAAATACAAACTTCAATCACCAAATCAAAATCCAATTCAAAAATCAAACCCCAAATCCATTCATATTCTTCCTTTGAATATGAAATTATCAAATGAATCAAAATCCATTTGACTTCAAACCACTTGCAAATGGATTTATATTTGAATCATAAGTTCATATACAAGTTTAATCAAACTTAAACCAAGCTTTGACCAAGCCATTTGACCTACTTAGGCTCACTTGACCCAAAGTGACCTAAATGTAAAATTCTAATCCAAACCAAATTGGATTGAACCAAACTCACATATGCCTCTCATCATGATCAACAATCGTCATGGGATGATCAATCAATCAATCAATTGGGTCAAACAAGTTAAATCAGAGTTGACCAAGTCAACACTTAGCAAAATGAAACCTAACATAGCCAAATTCTACCATATTGATTGAAACCATTGATCTAAGTTCATTCATGACCTATGTTTGAACTTAAGCCCAACATTTGACATTGGCTAACTTACTTGCTTGGCCACTTTACCCAAGTTGACCCAACTTGACATAAAGAGTCAAAATATGTCAAAACTTGATCTAAGCCAAATTGATTGAAACCAATGGGTCAAGTTCATTCCAAATCACTTGTTGAACTTGCCCAAAGCCTCAATTGGCCAACTAGACCTATCCTAGCCCAATTGACTTTAGACCCAACTTGGCCTAAAGGGGTCATGTTAAGCCAAATTCAAACTTAACACAAATTGATTGGAAACAAAGATACCAATCCACTCTATAAGACTAACCTAACCTAAACCTACCCTTGACCTAGCTTAAATAGGTCAAATGAGTCAAATAGGTCAACTTGACCCATTTAAGCTAAATAAAGTCATATGAGCCAAATTCAAACCCAATCCAAATTGAATCAAACCACAACCACCAAAATAGTTTGAATGATCATATGAACTTGACCCAACCCTTGTTTTGACCCAATTTGATCGATTGATAAACTTGGCCCAAGTTGACCCATTTATCAAAAGAATTCCAAATTTCATGAAACATGGCCAAACCTAGTTTCTCCACATACCCAACATATCCAAATTGATAAATTAAATGACCATTCCTTTTGGGTCATAGAACAAATTATGGACTAATCCATGGGTAATTTGGTCATGCCCTCTTCATATCAACTTGATGCCTTCATAATAGCTCAAGTGGACCTAATGAAGAGTAGTGCACCCAAACCAATGAGTTTGGGTCAACCCAAATGGACCCAAGGCCAAACACGATCCCCTAGCTCAAATTGGCCATTTCAAAATCCTCCCTCCACCCAATTTGATGCACATGGGAGGTTAGCAATCTACTCAAGACCTCAAACCGACCATGTGCCAACTCTAAACAGATCAAACAACCCCTCTAATATGGTCAATTGGATCAAAACAGCAAGCTAAAGCTCAGCTGTCCGATTGCCATAGGGGAAGATATACTCCCCCTAATTCAATTTGAAATGATCATTCCCACATTTGATTGAAGCCTAGTGAGTGTTAGGAAACTTCAGAGAGCCATCCTAAGCTTTCTTAGAGGGATTTGAATCTTAGATTTCTCGATTTTCTTCCTTAAAAAATAGGGGAGCTCACTTCAATCTTCAACTTCCTCTATGCTCAAATTCATTCCAATTCCTCTTGCACACTCCCTCAGGGGATCAAATCGAGTGCACCTAATCTCTCATTCGAGTTCCAAAGGTAAGGAGAAGTGGAATTGGATCAAAGCCGCAAGAAAGGTGAAGTGGTGTTGGTCCATAGGGAGATCCACTCAACCCCAAGGCTTGAAACTTTCCACAAGCTTCGTTTCCACTAGATGAAGCTACCACATCGAGCTCGAGCGCCGGTGATCACCTCTGGCGAGGTATGGAATTTTTCGACCACTTAGCTTAGGAGGCGTTGGTCTTTTGTGAAAGCAATTTTCATGTCATGAGAAATCCACCGTTGGATAGGCTTCTCATTAGCTTTAGATGGTGTGGATATAATCGCATTTCAATCCGAGCTCAATCGAGCTCGGATCTTCCCTTAGATTATGGATGGTCTCTATTGCTCCTAAGGGAAGAACTCGGGTGATCTTGGTCGTCCATCTGCACATTTTGGATGGACGGTCAAGATTAATCCCACATTTTAAAATTAAATTATCCCTTTCGAAACCTCAGGATGATCCCTGGCCATCCGATCCTTGATCGAATGTCAGGGATCAAATCGCGTCCTACCGCAGCGCCTCCATCCGGATGTGACACTTAAGTGATTAGCTTACGATGCGACGCGTGTAAAGCACGCTAACCACCGCCGCCTCGTGTCCCACTGTGAGCTGATGGGATTAGTTAGGGATTTAGTTAATTTTAATTAATCTCTTAACCTTCAAAAATTCATATCTTTCAATAAAATTTTAAAAAATATGAGGTAAAATTCTATAGAAAGATAATTCAACCTAGAATATTTTTAAAATAATTTCAATAGATTTTGAATTATGCTTTTATCTGATTTTAGGTTTTATTGAAATTCTCATTTTGCTATTTACTTCTTAATTAATCCTTTGATTAATCCCAAACTTCTTGGATATGTTTTGGGGATGACCTCTACCTCCTAATTTTCTTGGGATTTATTTAAGGCTTTATTGGGGGAATTGCAAGTGTGTTTCCTAATTACCCTCCTTATATAATTAAGGATAATTAGGGTTTGGATTAGTGTTTTAATCAATTATTATAGATCCAATGGATAGATTTAAGGAATAATTTTGGGGCATTTCCTATATTCTCTAAATCCCCTTTTCTTTCCTTAATCTCTCTTAATTAAGGGTTAATTCATTAATTATCCCCTTAATTAATTTCTAAAAATTCTAAAATCTTTCAGAACTTAATTAATCTACTTTGGGTAGATGCTTAGGTGTTTAAGAGCCTAAGTTCAATTAAGGAAATCAAAACCCAATTCATATGTGTGAAAGGGTGTTTTGAAATTACTTAAGTGAAACCCCTTTAGCTTAACTAACCATTAATCATGAGCCAAATTGCATTAGGCCTTTTTTTAGGTGCATTACAAGTTTAAATTCCTTGTGATTTTATGTCATCTCATTGCTTATAATTATTTGATTAACTATGCTAAGGTGGTGTAGGTAAGGGTTAATTAACTTGCTTAATTCATACCTTAACTTACTCAATATCTTAAAATGAATCTAATCATCTAAAAATTAAACAAAAATATCAAACATATATGAGAATGAGTTAGAAACAGCAAACTCAATTCACATTTTTAAAATGAAATCAAACTTAAGATCAAAAAAAAAAATATCACATTGAATTAACTTTGATTTATTTTAAGCCTTCTTATTCATAAGAATGTCTTTAGGATTTAATTAAAGTGAATGTGTTTACATGCTTTCATTGCTTGATTCTTTCCCAACATGTTAAATTTGTATGTCATGTGGTTTCATGCATCCATATTTTCAAATTCAAATTTAAAATGAAATTATTTACTTTATGTCAAATTTGCATGTGTTGGCTAAAGTAGAAATATGAGTGGCTATTATCACTACTAAATTCAAATTATTTTCAAAACATATAAATCAATTATCAAATCTGAAAGTGTAAACTTATATTTTAATTATAAGCTTGCATGTGAAGAAAATATAAGGATGTGCTTAGCATATGTTTCCTTCTCTTTAGTATATTTTGAATAGAGTTGATAAGATGTATGATTCATTTGAAAAGAACCTAACACTTAACTCCATATCCTATTCATTCTATGCTATCACTTAAGAAGGGTTACCTATGCTTGTACACATAAATGCATAAACAAAATGAATCAATTAATACAACTTTTGCATTCTTTCTTTCCAATTTATTTCTTTTACACATGTTTGTATTTAAGGAAAGTGGTATATTAGTCGACCCGAGATTGTGAGGCTTTAAGTAGCCTAAGTAGGTCTTGTACCTTACACCTCGGTTAACAATGAGTACTCACTTATGCTTTCTTACTTTCATGTGCATGTGAAAATTGGATAAAGAAACTCTTTTCTACTTAAGAAAAATCATGCATATTAAACTTCCAAAATTTCTTAAATGGATTACTTAGCATGCATCATAAAGCATGTTAAATATTATCATTTGTATATATAGATATGATTAGGACTCATTCATATGCATGTTATACATGTTGGGAAAGAAATGAAGTGATGTGTGTTATGTAAATTTGATTCATTTTATTTAATCTCAAAATATCTTTCTTTTCGAATAGGTTTATTTAAAGTTCATCTAAACTTAGGATTAATTAAAAGACTTAATTAAAACATTTACTAAATAAAACTAAAATGTGAACCTACTTTAGAAATTACTTAGGTTAGGGAAGGAAAGAGAAATTCTCTTCTCTTTTTCTCTCTTTATAACTTAGTAATTAATTGTAGGATTCATTTGAACCAAATCAAAATATGAAATAAAATCAACCCAAAAATGTTAAACAATTTAAATTAAATCCTCCTCTAAGTTGAACATATTTTTACACTTAGAAAATTCTAACTTAAAGCCATAAGCGCCTTCAAAGCAAGTACACACATTAGCCTAAGTCACCACTTTTTAGCTTTAGGTTAGGTGGTATGATGGTTTGATGTTTATTTTATTTTTTATGAATATGTTTTAGATGTTAGAGGATGATGCTGTAGAATGAATGGTAGCGATCTTAGTCTAACCATTATTTATTTTCTTATGAGGCGTTATAAATAAAAATATAAATGCTTTTGCTTGGTACTTATACCCTAAGCATAATTCAATTAGGTGGACTTAGTCACCCATGTGTGGGTGATAAGCCCAATATACATGGATTTGTGTGATTTGTTTTATCTTTGTTTTGCGGTGTTAGTTAGATTTTCATTCTTTTCATGTAAATTTATGCAATTAGGATTTTGGAATGATTGTTATGGGGATTAGGATGAGCATTCATAAGATCTATCTTATGCACCATGTGAAACTAGAATCCTTCCAACCATCCAAAGAAAAGAACCAAAGAAAAGAAGAAAAAGAAGAAGAGAAGAAAAAGAAAAAAGAAAAATGAAGCTTGAAGACCCCATAACAATGAATTCCTTGCTTAATTTAATTCATTTATAATGGGTTGTATAAGGGTAGAGCTCATTTCAATTTGTTATTTTCGGGTTTGTGCGGTGGTGCTTGACTTTTTCTTTTAGTTTAGCTTTATAAATTGATTGATGATTTATTTAGTTTGTGCATTAAATGACATTTTTTTTCTAGTTTCTTCCTTGCTTTATGTATGGCCTAGATGTGGATTAGGCTCCTTAGAGAAAAATAAATCTTTTCCTAAACTTAACAACTTAAAATTAAAAATAAAGAACTCATAATCTCAATAAAGCTTAGGTTTAAAATCAAGATAAAAAAAAGAATTACCTCTTAGTTGGATGAGTATTTCTTTATAATATCATGCACAAATGCATTTTTTCACTCTTGATTAGGGCTTCCACCTTGAGAAACTTGGCTTGAGAGCCATGGTGGAAACACACCTCCTCCTTCTCTAATTTTGGCCAATAACTTTATTTCATAGGCATATGAATCCTATCTGAGTCAAAATAATTATCCAAAAATAAAAAATAAAAAAAAAAAAATGAAACCATTTGCATTAGGTCATTTGAAGCATGTCCCTTTGATCTAGTCTCTTATAGAGTGAGTTTAAGGACTTAGTCTCTTTTATATGAATAATAGCCTAAACTATCTTGCATAAGCATAAACTTGCCTTGTATTTAAAATCATGGGATGAGTTAGTTGGTGGCCCATATTGTAAGTCCAAGCTTGGTTGATTTGTCCTCTCTTATGAACAAATCAAAATACCCATTTTCCATATTTAGGTTGTGCTTTTTGGCCCTGTAAAGCTCCTTATATTTAGGTTCTAAGGTTATTTTTCCCCTTTGTGGGTCATAAGCATAATTCCTCACTTTGTGTTAAAGAATCATAAATTCCAAATTTCTAATAAAAAATGCAACTCAAACAAACTAAATCAATTTCAAAAATGTCAAGCCCAACCATAGAATAGTTTGAGATGCTCATTAAGTTTCCCGCATCAGGCTCTACTTCTTTTCTTTTGGCCTCTTTTTTGATCAATCCCATTTGATCTTCAAAAATGAACCAATCGATTGATAGTCCTTTGCAATTGAAATCTTTGGAGACAAAGATCATTTACCTTAATCGTGAATTTTTCTAAGGGATCTTGTCCCTTAGGATGTAATTAACTATGGGGGATTGCCCTTGTAGAGAACTTAACGAACCCGATTTAAAAAAACCCTGCTTTACTTTTCTATGTAAAGTAGGGGAATCTCTGGTACATATATAGACCTGAGTCCTTATGAGATTAGGTCCATTAAAGGGTAGTGACTTATCTCGACGATACTATTCCTTGATGATCACATAAGCACATCTGATCGTAGCCAAAAGATGAATTTTTATATTCTTTCCTTCTCTCTTTCGTCCCAATAGATTTGAAGGCGACTCTATAGAAATTTTTCTCCACAGCATGTCATATTCTTCCACTCTTGTTAAAAGGGAGCTTCCATCTGTGCCAGAAAATGAAGGCTTAACCTCTGAGAACCTTTGATGAAAGAACACCATTTTCTCTCTTCATTTGGCCCATAATTAAGTTCTCATGCATTTAGACATACAAAATCCATAACACAAATAAAGAGCCCAAAGAATCAAATAAATTTGATGAAATTTACATTAGATTAAGTCATTTCTCACCACTCATGCTCTAGTCTCTTGTGAATTTAAGTTTTCTCTAAATAAACGAGCCATCTTGCAAAACAGACTTGCCATGGATGTAAAGCGTGGGAGGAGTTAGTTGGCCACTCCAGGCGATAATAAATCCAATATTGATTTATTCTCATGCGGTAAACCATATACTCATTTTTGCCTTAGATTTAGGTCGTGCTTTGGCCCTCGCCAAAGCTCCCTAGCTTTAAGATTTGAGATTGTTGTTTTCCTTTGTGGGCTACAAGCATAAATCCTCACATCTTAGGCATTTCCACAATCTTATGTTGTGGGATTATAAGTTTTTCTAGCAACTCTGCTGGGGATGATTTCAAAAAGGCACAAAACACATATAACCAAATCTCGTTTAACAAATCCTATGATTGTTACATGGAGGATCTTTTCAAAATCAAAATCAACTATTTTTAATGTCTTTTTTAAAAGCACATTTTCTTTGAAAATAGCTATCCCATCCCACACACTCAAATTTGTTGGATGGAGATTCTATTTTGAATTAAATCATAATATAAAATTAAAACTCCACTTAGCATACTTCACATGCTAGAGTTGAAGTTTTTTCCCTTTTCAAAAGCAATAAAATACACAAAGAGAAGTCAAGACATATTTGAACTCCCCACTTGACATACCCAAATTTATCAAATGGGAGTTCCCATTCACTTGGAGAAGGTAAAGCAAATTGAATTCTATTTGACACCATTTGTATTTATTTGATAGAACTCCTTCTTGCTATAGTCTTGGACTTCAAGACACATTTGGATCTCATTTGACATGTCAAATGTCAATGAAATCCCCTTTAATCATAAGAACAATTGAACTCCATTTAACAAACCAAGTTTGTTAAATGAGTTCTTTCTTTCAAAATCATAAACACATTTGACTTTCACTTAACATACCAAATTTGTTAAGTGAGAGTTTCATTTTCAAAATCATAAACACATTTGACCTTCACCTAACATACCAAATTTGTAAAGTAAGAGTTTCATTTTCAAAATCATAAACACATTTGACTTTCACTTAACATACCAAATTTGTTAAGTAAGAGTTCCATTTTCAAAATCAAAAACACATTTGAATTTCACTTAGCTTACTAAATTTGTTAAGTGAGAGTTTCTTTTTTAAAAATCATAAACACATTTGACTTTCACTTAACATATCAAATTTATTAGGTGAGAGTCTCATTTTCAAAAATCATAAACACAATTGACTTTCACTTAACATACCAAATTTGTTAAGTGAGAGCTTTATTTTCAAAATCATAAACACATTTGACTTTCACTTAATATTCCAAATTTGTTAAATGAGAGTTTCATATTCAAAATCATAAACACATTTGACTTTCACTTAACATACTAAATTTGTTAAGTGAGAGTCTCATTCTCAAAGAAAAAAAATATATCTCAAACACATTTGGGGCTTTCACTTAACACACAGAATTTGTTAAGTGGGAATCCCATCTTCAAAGAAAAGCAAATCTATCTCACAATCACATTTGACTTTCACTTATGTTGATCTCATTTTTAGAATGAGCCCTCAACCCCTCCATCTTAGACATATGACTTCTCTTATAGTTTAAGAGTTCCTTAGTCTTAAGACACATCTAATGATTAGGTGGACACTTAAACCTAGCCCTAGAGACTTAGAAGAGTTAACCATAGGAATAGGTCATGCCTTAGGGGTGTTAGGAAAATTTCATACCCTTTAGCTTAAACCATTCCTCAATTTCCTCCCTTCAAGTCAAACTCCAAATCAATTCTATTTGATTTTCTTCAAAACTTAAATCAATTCTATGATAGAATTTCATGATTGAAATCCATGATTGAAACCAATAATCAAAATCCATCAAAAATTCCTAAGTCCAAATTTTGCTTAAGTCCTTAATCTTCCCTTAAAGACTTATTCAAAATCATGATTCAAATCTATTCAAATCTTTGAGATTTTCTTATGATCCATTTATATTCTCATTTATATTCACATTTATAAATGAAATATAAAATCAAACCCATGAAATCAAATTCAAAATTCAAAATCAATTTATGAAAATTTTCTTAAATCCCTTTAATTTTCCATTAAAGGACTTAGCCAAAATCAAACCTACATCATGATCAAACTCATTCAAATTCATGGGATTTTCTCAAAATTTATTTATATTCTCATTTATATTCTCATACATAAATGAAATATAAATATAAATTATTTAAATCCAAGGCAAAAATTAAATTCCAATTTAAAATTCCTTTAAATCCTTTAAATTTTCTTTAATGGATTTAACCTAAATCATGATCAAACTCATTCAAATTCATGGGATTTTCTCAAAACTTATTTATATTCTCATATATAAATGAAATATAAATATACATCAATCAAATCCAATTCAAAAATTAAATTTCAAATTCAAAATTTCTTTAAATCCTTTAAATTCTCTTTAATGGATTTAACCTAAATCATGATTAAACCACTTCAAATTCTTGAAATTTTCTCATGATCTATTTATGTTCTCATTTATATTCACATATATAAATGAAATACAAATTCAAACAATCAAAACCAATTTCAAAAATCAAACTCAAATCAAATCAAAATCAAATCTAAGCCTTTCAAGTCAAAATCTTGAACTTAGCCAAATCACTTTCAAATCAAGCCAAACTCTTAATTTTCTCTCACGGTTCAATCAATCCTATAATCATGAGCTCATATATAAATCCAAACTTCAATCATTCAATCAAAACCCAATTCAAAAATCAAACCCAAGACCCCTTCATATTCTTCCTTTGAATATGCTATTTTCAAATGGATCAAAATCCATTTGACCTCAAACCACTTGTAAATGGAATTATATTTCAATCATGAGTCCATATGAGATAGACTTCAAATCAAGCTTTGACCAAGCCATTTGACCCAGGCTCACTTGACCCAAAGTGACCTCAAGTATCTTAGCTAACTTTGATCCTAACCAAATTGGATTGAACCAAACTCATATATCCTCTCATCATGATCAACAATCATCATGGGATGATCAATCAATCAAATTGTGTCAACCTAAGTCAAGAAGGGTTGGTCAACCATAACCAAATGCAGCCAAATTATAAGCAATTATAAGCCAATTGATCCATTGATCATGACCAATGTTTGAACTTGACCAAGCCAACATTTGAGCCTAACCTGACCAATTGGCACTTGACCCATTTTGACCTAAATGGTCAAAATGTGTCAAAACTGATCTAAATTAATTGAAACCAATGGGACAAGTCCATTCCAAATCACTTGTGGAACTTGATCAAAGCCTCAATGGGCTAACTAGACCTAACTAACCCAATTGTCCTTAGACATGACCTAAAGGTGTTGAGCCAAAATGAACTTAACCTAAATTAATTGAAAACAAAATATTAATCCACTCCATATGACTAACCAAATCTAAACCTATCATTGACCTACCTCAAATAGGTCAAATGGGTCAAATAGGTCAACTTGACCCATTTGATGAATCATATGAGCCAAAACCAAATATATACCAAATTGAATCAAACCAAAGGAACCAAAATATTTCAAATGGTCATATGAACTTGATTTAATTTGACTTGACCAATTACCCATTTTGACTAAATGGTTGACAGAGCCATATCAAATGGATTCCAAATCCAATGAAACTTGGCCAAACTTAGTTTTTCCACATACCGAACATGTCCAAAGTAGAAAAAGATCAAAATGACCATCCTACGCCTAGGTCATAGAATAAATTTTGGCCCAACCCATTGGTAATTTGGTCATACTCTCTTTATAATCACTCGAGACTTTCCTAAAAGCTCAACGGGGCTTAGTGAGGAGTGGTGCACCCAACCCAATGGGTTTGGGTTAGCCCATTTGGTCCCTAGACCAAACCCGACCCCTTAGTTCAAAATTGAAATTTCAAACTCCCTCTCAAGCTCAATTCAAGCACATGGGAAGTTGGCAATCCATTCCTTGGATCAAACCGACCATGTGCACACTCAAAACATATCAAATAGCCCTCCCAATCTCCTCAATTGGATCAAAATGGAATGGACATTGGGTCGTCCATCCTTCAAGGGGAGATATACTCCCCAATTCATACGCTTTCACTCACTCAAGGTGGGTTGAAGAAGCGGAGGAGCCATTGAGGATTGATCCTAAGCTTCATAGAGCTCTTCCCATTCTTCTTCTCGACTTTTGAGCAGGTGGAAAATAGGGGAGGTAGGCGAACTTCTTCTACACTTGATTTCCTCCCCAATTCCTCCTACACACTTCTTCTAAGGACCAATTCAGCTCACTCAAGCTTTCATTGGAGTTCCCATAGCAAGAGGAGAGCAATTGGATCAAATAAGGATCTTCAAGTGGTGTTGGTCCATAGAGCAAGCCACTCAATCCCAAGGTCTAAGAATTTCAACATGACTTTGTCTCCACCAGATGAAGCTACCTCATCGATCTCGAGCAAAGCCTCAATGGGCCAACTAAACCTAACCTAGCCTTGATTTCGATTGGCACTAAAGAGGTCATGTTGAGCCAAAATTGAACTTAACCCAAATTGATTGGAAACAAAGATACCAATCCACTCCATATGACTAAAATCTAAAGCTACCTTCAAAATGTCAAATGGGTCAAATAGGTCAACTTGACCTATTTGACCTAAATAATCATATGAGCCAAAACCAAATATATACCAAATTGAATCAAACCAAAGCCACCAAAATATTTCAAATGGTCATATGAACTTGACAACCTTGGTTTGACCCAATTTGACCAATTGGTCAACTTGACACAAGTTGACCCATTTTGACCTAAATGGGTCAACATGAGCCAAAGCCTATCAAATGGATTACAAATCCAATGAAACTTGGCCAAACCTAGTTTCTCCACATACCGAACATATCCAAAGTGGAAAAAAATAGCAAAATGACCATCCTATCCCTAGGTCATAGAATAAATTTCAGCATAACCCATGGGTAATTTGGTCATACCCTCTTCACAATCACTTGAGGCTTTCCTCCTACACACATCTTCTACGGACCAATCTGAGCTCACTCAAGCTTCCATTGGAGTTCCCATAGCAAGGAGAGGAGCAATTGGATCAAAGCTGCAAGGATCTTCAAATGGTGTTGGTCCATAGAACAAGCCACTCAATCCCAAGGCCTAGGAATTTCAACAGGGATGCGTCTCCACCAGACAAAGCTACCTTATCGATCTTGAGTGCCAGTGATCACCTCCGACAAGGTATGGAATTTTTTGACCACTAAACTCAATGTGGTGTGGAGCTTTGTGAAAGAAATTTTCACCTCATCAAATTTTGACTATTGAATTTGTCACTCTCTGTCTTTAGATGGTGTGGGTTGATTTTGGTATGATTCCATGCTTGATCAAGCTTGGATCTTCCCCTTGATCATGGACACTCTCTGTTGATCAAGGGGAAGAACTTGGCTCATCTCAACCATCCATCCGTGTGTTTTAGATGGACAGCTGAGATTATTTAGCACGTTTAGAAATCCATTTATCTATTTTAAACTGCAGGGGAATCCTTAGCCGTCCGATCTATAATTGGACCATAGAGAATATAAGCGTGTACACCGCCACCGCCATTTGGGATGTGACATTTAAGTTACCCCTTCACGGCGCGACACGTGCAAAGCTCACTGGCCACTACCGCCACGCGTCGTGCCGTGAGCTAGGGATTACTTAGGGTTAATTAAAATGCTTAGTTAATTTCTAATTAATTCATGGATCTTCAAAAATGCATAACTCTTCACTGAAAAATCAGAATAATATAAAATAAAAACCTATGGATAGATAATTAAACCTAGAACATTTTAAAATTAATTTTGATGAGTTTTAAATAATGAATTTCTCTGAATTTAAATTTTATTGGAAAGTGTATTTTGCTAATTACTCTTTGATTAGGTCTCTGATTAATCTCAAATTTCTTGGGTAAGTTTTAGGGGTTGATCTCTGCCTCTCCTCATTTTCTTGAGATTTATTGAAGGCTTGCTTAGAGTAATTGCATATGGTTTCCTTAATTTCCCTTCTCATATAATTAAGCATAATTAGGGTATGATTAGTGGATTTACCCTATGATTAGGATTGATTAAGGTCAGATCCAGTAAGTGGGAAGTTTATGAAATAATTTTGGGGCATTTTCCCTAAGCTATTCCCTAAACTCCCTCTTCTCTCCTTAATTTATCTTAATTAAGGTTAATTCATTAATTATCCCTAAATCAATTTCCAAAATTCTAAAATTCCGAACTTAATTAATCTACCTTGGGTAGATGCTTAGGTGATTAATAGCCTAAGTTCAATTAAGAAATCAAAAACTAATTCATGTGTGAAAATGTTTTGAAATTACTTAAGTTAAACTCCTTAGCTTAATTAATATGAGCCAAATTGCATTATTTTCATTATTAGGTGCATTACAAATTTAAATTCCTTGTGAATTTTATGTCATCTCATTGGCTCATAATTATTTAGCTAATTCTTTGGTGTGTAAAGGGTTAATTGACTTAATTCATACATTAACCAAATCAATGCATAAAAATGGATCTAATTATCTAAAAATTAAATAAAATATCAAACACATGTGGGAATGGGTTAGGAGTAAACTCATCTCACTTTTCAAAATTAAATCAAACTTCAAACTAAAAAAATTATTTTGAAATTCACTTTGATTTATTCTAAATTTTCTTATTCTATAAGAATGTCTTTAGGATTTAAATAAAGTGAGTTTGTTTTTCATTACTTTGGATCTTTCCTCAAGTTATGCCATTTGATTTCATGCATTCATAGTTTTTAAATTTTAAAATGAAATTGTTTACTTTATGTCAAATTTGCATGTGTTGGCTAAAGTAGAAATATGAGTGGCTATTATCACTACTAAATTCAAATTATTTTCAAAACATATAAATCAAATATAAAATCTTAAAGTATGCTACTTATACTTTAATTATAAGCTTGCATGTGATAGATTATGAAGTCATGTTTAGTATAGGTTTCCTTTCTTTTTTATGTTGGCATAGTTTTGAATAGGAGTTGGTAAGATGTAGGGTTCATTTGAAAACACTTACTTAATTCTATACCATTCATCTATCTTTGTCATTTAAGAAGGGTTACTATACTTGCATACATAAATTGCATAAAGATAAAATGAATCCATTAAACAACTTTTGCATTCCTTATCTATTTCATTTCTTTATATGTTTGTATTTAAGGAAAGTGGTATATTAGTCAACCAGGTTGTGAGGCTTTAAGTAACCTAAGTAGGTCTATCTTATACTCGGTTAATAATGGCGTTGCACTCACTTATGCCTTTCTTATTTTCATGTATGTATGTGAAACTTTAGATAAGAAAAACCCTTTCTATTTAAACAAAAATCATGGATATTCAATTTCTAAATTTTCTTAAATGAAATTACTTAGCATGCATCATAAAGTGTGTTAAATACTCTCATTTTCATGTATAGATATGCTTAGGGTCCATCCATATGCATGTTATATATGTTGGAAAGAAATGAAGTAATGTGTGTATTATGTAAATTTTGATTCATTTTATTTAATCTTAATATCTTTCTTTTGAATAGGTTTGTTTAGGATTTATCTAAACTTAGGATTGATTAAAAAATGTAATCAAAACATTCACCTAAAATTAAACTAAAACATGAACCTACTTTAGAAAATTACTTAAGGTTAGGGAAGGAAAGATAAGTTCTCTTCTCTTTCTCTCTGTTCATAACTTAGTAATTAATTATAGATTTCACTTAAATCAAATTAAATCATGAAATAAAACCAACCCAAAATACTTAAATAACTTAAATGAAACCCTCCTCTAAGTTGAACATGTCCTTCACACTTAGAAAATTTAAACCTAAAGCCATAACTAAACATACCACACTTCAAAGCACACATTAGCCTAAGTCGTCACTTCAAGCCTTAGGTTAGGTCGGTGCATGGTTTGATGTTTATTTTGTTTTGTGATATATATTTTAGATTGGATGTTAGAGTGTATTCTCGTAGAATGAATGGTAGGACATTCTTAGTCTAACTATTCTTTTTTGCAGGGGATTGTGTTTAAGGGGCACTATCATAAATAAAAATATAAATACTTTTATTTGTAGGTGCTTTATACCCCTAAGAATAATCCATAGGCCAGGTGGACTTAGCCACTCATGTGTGGGGTGATAAGTCCAATATACATGTTTGGGATTTGTGTGGTGTGTTTTAGCTAACATTTATTTTGCAGGTGTTAGTTAAATTTACACTTTTCCTTTTCTTTTAAAAATTTGTATAATTATAATTTTTGTAATGATTTGTTATGAGGATTAGGATGAACATTAATCATAAGATCCTATCTTATGCACCATGTGAAGCCTTGGAGCATCCACCTTCCATCCATCTAAAGGAGGAACCAAAAGAAGAAAGAAGAAGAAAGAAAGAAGAAAGAAGAATAAAGCTTGAAGACCCCCACAACAATGAATTCCTAGCTTAAATTGTAATTTAATTCATTTATAATCCGGGTTGTATAAGGGTAGAGTTCGGCTACCCACATTTGATATTTCAGGTTTGTGCAGTGGTGCCTGAATACAACGGCCATTTATTCTTTTTACTATTAGCATTATAAATTGATTGATGATTTGTTTAGCTTTTGCATTAAATGGCATGATTTTTCTAGTTTCTTCCTTGCTTTATGTATGGCACGGATGTGGATTAGGCTCTTAGGAAAAAATAAATCTTTACCCAACTTAACAAATTCAAATTAAACTCATAACCTCACATAAAGCTTAGGTTTAAAATCAAGATAAAAGAATTAGCAACCCTTATGGATGAGCATTTCTTTATAATATCATGCATAAATGCATCTTATTTCACTCTTGATTGAGGGCTTCCACTTTTGTAGAGAACTTGCTTGACCTTTGAGAGCTGTGGTGGAAATTCGCCCCCTCCATTCTTGCTTATTTTGGCCAATAATTTGATTTCTTATGCATTAGTCATAAAAATCCTATTAGCCTGAGTCAAAATAATTGTCCAAAAATGAAATAAAATGAAATTTGAATTGCATTAGATTTAGGTCATTTGAAGCATGCCTTTACATGATCTAGTCTCTTTAGGGAGTGAGTTTAAGGACTTAGTCTCTTTCTAAATAAATAACTAGCTATCTTGCATAAGCATAAAGACTTTCTACATGTATTTAAAATCATAGGAGTTAGTTGGCGACCACCAGGTTGTAAGTCAGCCGGTGGTTTGTCCTCTCTTATGGAGCAAACCAATTACCCATTTTCACCTTAGATTTAGGTTGTGCTTTTCCAAAGCTCCCTAAATTTAGGTTAGGTTACTTCTCCCCTTTGTGGGCCATAAGCATAATTCCTCACCTCTTAGGCATTTCCTTAATATTGTGTTAAGAAATCTTAAGTCTTAAATTTCTAAAGAAAAATACAACTAAAAAAAACTAAATCAATTTCTAAAATGTAAAGCCCAATTAGTGGATGGTTTGAGATGCTCGCTAGGTTTCCTAACATCTACTTGTCTCCCATTTTGGCTTCGATAATAACTCTCTCTTTTGATTAATCCCATGTGATCTTCAAACATAAACCAATCGATTGATAGTCCTTCTTGAAATCTTCAAAGACAATGATCATTTACCTTAATCGAGAGTTTTCTAAGGGATCAGTCCTTGGGATGTAATTAACTTTGGTGCTTGCAGAGAACTTAACAAACCCGATTTAAAATAAACCCTACTTTACTTTTCCATATAAAGTAGGGAAAAAATCTCTAGTACATATGCAGACTCATCATCCTTAGGAGTTCTTATTGAGGTGATTGGTTTCATAAAGGGTAGTGATTTCTATCTCTCGAGATAGTACACTATTTCCTTGATGACGTATCCGATCACCAGAATAAGTACATCTGCGGATCTACATGACATCTTACCAAGATAAATTTTTATATAGGTACTGCCTCTTTCATTTCTCCCCACAGATTTGAAAGACGACTCCATTATAAGAATTTTTTTACCACAACTTAACATACCAATTTTGTTAGGTGAAAGTTTCATCATCAAGCACAAATCAAAAACATGTGGCCTCTACTTAACATACCGAATTTGTTAAGTAAGAACTCCATTTTCATATAAAAATATCACATAATCAAATCTTCACAAGCAAAAATATTTTAAATACACAATCACAATCTCTTCTTAGCATACCCAAATTTACTAAGTAGAGGTATTTCAAACTATCAATATTTTCAAACAAGATGCACAAAACACAAATATCTCCAAGAAAATCTCTCCTCAAATTTTAGAACCCCACCCAACCTACCTAAATCAGTTGAGTATGAGTTCTAAATCGAAATCAAATGGCAAAGACTCTCCTAAATATCCAAAATATCTCCAAAATTTTAATGAACCCCACTTAACATCCTTAAGATTGTTCAGTGTGGGTTCAAATTCCAAATCAAATATTGAGATCAATAATTGAAGGTGAATATCAAGGCAAGTGTCACTGATATTTCAATGCGATTTTGCAGTTAGTTCTTCCAGTTAGTACATCATCCATGGCTCCCAACAAGTTGTGTTTTCCTTCCCCTCAGCACGGATCATGCTTGTCTCTCCCTAGCTCCTTTGGTCGTCTACTTTGGCCATGGTTTTGAGGGGTGAGAATTTCTTGTGAGGGACAACCCTCACTCTGATTAGCAAGGAGGAGGTGGCGCACACTTATCCCATTTGATGTCATTGAGTTTCCTCCACTAAAGTGGAAGGCCACTATTGTTCTACCACCCGGTGATTTCTATACCTTGTTCCATTTCGTTACTCACCTTGGCAAGCTCTGCCCCTCCTTGGACACCCCAAGAGCCTTGGCTTCTAAGATAGTCTCCTCCACGTTTGAGGTGAGTTATAGCTCTCACTTTTCCATACCTACATGTACATCCAGAACCAAGTCAAGACATCACAAGAGGCTGGAGAGAAGAACGCTTCCATGTGGTTGAGGAGGGATCTCCCTATGAGACATCTCCACATTTAAGTGGTAGTAGGTTCCACGCCCTCTCAGCCTCAGAAGGAGAGGAGGACTATAAGAGGATTGTTTCACTACCTCCATGTAACATATTTCAATCGTTAGGGAGCAGAAGCCTACAGGGCTCACAATCTTATGCGGGTTGGCATATGGGCAGCAAGTCGGTATAGTTTTTGATGAGGGCAGTTATCCCAGGAGGTGAAATCGGATCGAGGGAGAAGCCTAGGCTGGGCATCATACAAGTAAGAGGAGGCGATAAAGGTTTTAGGTGGCGCTCGATGGATTTTCCTGATCATCATCCTACTATGGCCGATCATTCAAACAACATCATCCTTACTACTGTCATTGGAGGTAGCGAGGCCAATCGGTGCTACCTCCGCACTCACTCCTTCACCATCTTTCCGATGACATCCCTCATTCCAAGATCAAGCCCCAGGAAAGATCAACACTTGGTGATCCATGGCTAGGATCTCACTCCATACTCACTTGTTGAGGTGAGGTGAGCTCTCTATTCGACCTCTACCACGAGAAGAGGAATGGCGATCAAGGCACGTGGTCAGTCACCACCCTCACAATAGTTATAGTTACACAACCCTTGCTGCGGTAGCGATGGCGAGAAGAGGTAGAGGATATAAATGTAGTGTCCATGGTAGTGGATCCTCCCAATGTGTTCCTTGATGGTTGAGCAGTCCTCTAGAGACGATGAGGTAGCAATGCGATGTATTTTACATAGCCCCCTTCACCTAAGTGTTAGTCCGCATTAGGCGCTTTAGATGAGATCCTGCATGCGCGAAAGGGGAACTCCTGGGCGATACTTAATGAAGAGGATGCTAGGGTCAATTCTGATCCAGATGAGGATGATCTCTTGGAGAACTCAGCGGAAGTCCATATGTTCGACACTAGGAGTTCCCTCCTTATGGATCAGCATAGCTAGGAGTGTGTTGTAGTTGAGGAAGAAGACACAACTCATTCAACCCAACACCTTCATCAAGCGAGAGAGAGATAGTATATCGTAAGATGGAGAAAGAGTTTAAGACTTGTTAGTGGCGATCCACTTTAAGGCCAAGCTCCATCTCTACTCTCTTGTGACCACCTGGGTTGTTGCATATCTAGATCGAAGAGTACATCTCTGTGGACCAACATAGTGGTAGTCTGCATAGGAAGGTCACAGGTAGTACTTCCATGCTTGAAAGAGATATAAAGCATATGGTGGAACAGCAAGTGAAGGAAGCGTTAGCACAAGCCCGAGGTGGCTCATATATTCCAAAGGGTAGACCCTACCTGGAGCAATTCGATGCAGTCCAATATCCTAAGGGTTTTGTGCCACCATCCTTTAAGATCTTTGATGGCAGTGGAAACACTCGACAGCATATAGTGCACTTTAGAGCTGGCTGTTGCAACACCGAAGATAATGATACACTTCTCTTACCTCTTGATTGTGATCTATGATTGTATTTGATTGGTATCTTTGATCTTCATGTTGTGAGAACCTCTTATCAAAATTAACAATGTCTCTCATTATATATCTAAACCGAATTATTCATAATATTTCTATATCAAATATCATATTCTCAAGGTTTGATCTTTGAGAAATTATCAACAACAAGGCTACACAAGGAAGTCAAACGTTACCTTTTTGAAAATCATTCAAGCCCAAGTCAAAGCATTCAAGAAGAATACTGGGTAGTTGTCAATAGACAAGGGAAGTAAGCCGAGAGTATGAGACCTCGCATACATCATTGTCACCTCCTCTACCACCACCGGCCTATACCACCACATCGCCACAATGGCCGCGCCTCCTCCACATATACTCAACAATGATACTCCATCCAGTAACTATTACCCACCTCTTGCCGATGAGTGAATAAGTCATATTCATTCAAGAGGGAGGTAATTAGGAAGATCTTTAAGAATCTCTTAAAGAAACCTAACTTTCAGTTACCTGGGCCCAAGAGGCCAGAAGATGTGGGTAAGAGTAATGATCCTAACTATTGCCCCTACCACTGCATGGTTAGTCATATCTTGGAGGATTGTGTCACCTTTAAGGACTGACTTGAGCACAGCTACAAGTCAGGAGCCATTGTTATCCCCAAGGAATACTTGTTAGAATAACCCTCCAATTATATCAGAGTAATTATTGGGGATACTTGTGATCCTCTTAAGATAAAAGAAGGTTGGGATATTGCCTTATCCCGAACATCTTATAGGTGCCTGAAGCAACTCAAACCTCCAACACCAAAGAAGGTTTGCAAGTTGCTAAAGACAACTTGAAGAAGGTGTCTCAGGCTACCTTACTTGCGGGATAGCATAGCGGCCAATACCCGTCAAATTCCCATTTCATTCTCTTCCTCCTCTATCTCTTCTTACGCGGTAGAGCATTGTCAGCGAACAAGGGTACTATACCCCTTACCCTACTTACTTTATTAGATTTATATCATGTATCTCCATCTAAGAAGAAATCAATGAAAAAAGCTTCACTTACATCTTGTCCACTTCTGATACTCTAGATTTTATTCCTCTCAAAAATTCTCCAAGTCTACAAAATAATAATGATAACTTAGTTCCGATCATTCCTCTTTTGATTTAGAAATGGATTTTCCATTCCTAAATCATTCAGGTTTGCCCATTGAGATTGATTTGGAGTCATCTGACTTTGATGATCCCATGGCTATAGGTGAACGATGAGAGAACTTTCCAGAAATCATCTCACAAAATTAGAGTCAACCTCTGCGGTGGCAAGTTCTCCTCCAGGTAGCACCGGGATAAGGGTAAGAAAATCATTGGTTCTAAAGAATAGATAGCCCCTCCACAGGATGCTCCACCCATGGATATGCTTATGGAGGATCAATCTAAAGTTGACTACGCTAGCATCATCTTAGAAAGTTGTTTAAGTTAAGCATATATGTGGCCTTATCTTATCTAAAGAGATGAGAATCTAATCAAGGCACTTCTTAATCAGATATGCTTAGCTTGCTGCATTAGGAGGCTGTAGTTGGAGGACACTCAGGAGTTATATTCTGATGAAGACTTCTTAGAAATGACCAAACACCGCCATCTTTACATTAGTGGATATTGAAAGATCAGGGATATCCGAGTTCTTGTTGGGTGCATCGGTGACATTATGAGTCTAAAACCCGCTTACTTGATTGACATCTCAAAATTTCAAAAGAAAGGATGATGTTGAGAGGATTCAATGAACAAGGCGATAGAGGCTTTAGCTCTATAGTGTTGCTTAGAAGTAGATGATTGGAAGACTACCGAGTTTCATATTATTATAGACTTCATACATCTTTCAATGCTTTGCTTGAGGCAGTGGATACATAGATGTGGTTTATCCTCTACATTTAATTATGAAGTTTATGAGGGATGGGATTGAATACTGTGTCAAAGGAGATCTTAAGTCATTCACAGTTCATGAGGTCAACATATATGAGGATGCGACATACTATCTCCCTCAAAATCAACAAGTTTATTCTCGCAAACTTACCGAAAGTTCAAAGATAAAAGAAAAATAAAAATAAAAAAAAAGAAAAAGAAAAAGAAAACAAAAAAAATGAAAAGAAAATAAGGAGCAAGAAATAGACTTGGAGGAGAAAGTAGACGACATTAGATTTTACAGTTTATTACTCCATTCAAACACATGGGTAGGATGACTCGAACTCAGACAGAGGAAGAGCGGATCGAGGGATGCTGAGACAAGACCTCCTTATTAGCCACCCAATAGAGTTATGTCCCTTTGACTACACCTACTCTATATAGATTTAGAATCTAGTTGGAGGATGAGTCATATATGATTAGTACATAGCTTCCCAGATCCCCATACAACTAATAATTGGGTGAAGATGAATCAGCAAGCAAATATAAGTGCATCCAAGTCTATATGTGAAACAGTGAGGCATCAGTTGGGAACTTTAGCCCTAACTCACTTTTCTCGCAAAAAGTTGAGAGTTTGGTAGTTATGGAAGCCCCTAAGTCTTCCACAAATGTAAAGGTGCAAAAGTTCTTTCTTAGAGCATCATCCTCAAGTCAAGAAGCTAATGTAGAACTTGAGGATGATTCATACAAAGATTTAATAATTACCTTTTGATTGATACTTGTGTTCTTAATTTAGCAAAATGATTAATTTCACATGCTTGGTCTAAATAAGTCGGATTACTTTGAAAGGTTATGGGACAACAAATCAGACATTCTGATCAGGACTAGATTGGTATAGTGGGTCGGTTGATGACAATTACTACTTAGTCATTACCAATCATTTAGAATCTGATAGGTTCTTTTCAAATCATGCTAACTCATATGAGGAGGAGTGCTTAGAAATTTCAGATGATCCAAATTACTTTGAAGTCAAGGATATCAAGTTGAAGGAGATCGATCCATCGGAGCTCGAAAATCAAGACGAAGAAGATCCACATTCAACATAGTTCTCTAAATGAAAAGAAACTAATGATTTAGTGAAGCTATTGGCCGAGTTTAAGGATTGTTTTGCATGGAGTTATGAAGAGATGCGTTATCTCGACATAGCGATCCATAAACTAGCAATATATAATGATAACCTATCAAGAAGGCTCTAGATGCATTTAGACATTGAATAAGGTCAAATCAAGAAATTGATCGATGTTAGCTTTATTAAAGAAGAAAAATATCCTACCTGGTTGGCCAGTGTCATCCCAGTTAATAAAAAGAATGGCCAAATTCGCATATGCGTCAATTTTAGGGATCTAAATAAGGCACGTCCTAAGGACAAATTTTCTTCCTATACTTGGTGGACATTGCCTCATCTCATGCAGTATTCTTCTTTATGGATGGGTCATCTACTACAAATATAAAGTATGAGAAACACACCGACCCTGGAATCTATTGTTATAAGGTCATGCCTTCTTTAAAATGCTAGTGTTATATACCATGGCCATGACTCAAACCTTCGAACTCATTCATCATCAAGTTGAATGCTATGATGATCATTGTCAAAAGAAAATAAAAGAAGACCATCTTTTGACTTGAGAGCTTTTGAGGTTAAGATAATATAACCTCAAAATGAAGCCCCGTGTGCATTGAGTAAAAATTCCTTGGGTTTGTTGTACCGGAATTGAAATCGATCAAAAAGATCAAAGCGATATTAGAAATTCCACCCACAGCTAACACAACTTTAGGTCATTCCAAGGGCGGTTGTGTATTATAGACTTCATTTCCCATATCAAGAAGATGCCAACCATTTTCAGCACTTGTTAAAAGGATGCTAAGTTCAAGTGGGATGACAAGCATGCCTTGAAGACATCAAGCAATATATGGCCAGTTCTAGCGACCCTATCCTGGCAAGCTCATAATATCTTTGCTTTGCATTGGATGACTCCTTGGTGCTTTGTTGGCTCAAACCAATGACAAAGAGAAGGAGAACGCTCTCTATTATCTCAGTCATCGTCTAATCCCTGCAAAGGCAAACTATCCACCTAATCTTTACATCCCAAAAGCTACGACATTACATGCTTTCTCATAAGGTGAACTTGATCTCTATAATCAATCCACTGTAATATCTCATGACACCACCTTATCCAGGATGGTTGGGGTTTCCATGATTTTGTCTCAGTTTGACATAACATTATTCACCCTTCCATCGTAAAAGGATAATCATTTCTTCATCCACTCCTGATTCTCGCAATGATGATCTCTAATGAACAAATCATGAACTTAGGGGACACTAATTGCCACGGAGATACTTTGATGGTGCGGCTTCCTCTCAGGAGAAGAACCACAACTTACTATCTAGAAGGCGAGTGGTAGGAATAGTTATCTAACTCGACCCGATGTAATGAGATTCTCATATCATTTGCCAATCCATGCACCAACAATGAATATGAGGCTCTGATTGTTGGTCTGGAGTTAGTCAGTACACTATGTGTCCAGAGTATCAACATCTTTAGTGATTCTTAGTTAGTCATTAACCAAATCAGTGGGTCCTACAAAATTCTAAAGCCTAAGCTCTATCATTACCACAAGTATACCACAGAATTGTTTTCCCAAATCATAGAGGTTACCATTTACAAGATTCCTTGAGTAGAAAATGCAGTAGCAGACGTATTAGCCAAGCTCGCTAAAGAGTTGGAATGTCCGGAAGATGAGTCCATTCCAATAAGGGTCCAAAATAAAAAGTCTTATCCCTTATTGAAGCTGAACTCATCGAGATCCTCTTGAAGGAGATTACCGTTCCAAAAGGATGAGTCGATTGGAGGCAACCATTCATGGATTATCTACATATGGCAAACCTCAAGAGAAATCACTAGAGGAAGCAGAGAGCCCTTTCTATGCTCTTGTGGCACCTTGTATGCAGCTCTTTGATCATATGTGGTTACGTTATGGACAAACACAAAGCGTGATTATGACCGAGGTACACTCGGGTATGTGGAACATCAATGTCGAAGATGAAAGCCAAAATCAAGAGATTAGTATACTCTTTCGATGATCAGATTGCATGGATGTAGCCAAGATTACCATCAATGTCAAGTACACGATGGTCTACACCAACCACCAACATTCTCCATCTACATTGGCCTCATATTTGAGTGTTGGTGCAGACATAGTGGGTCGATCATCCTCCTTCTTCCAAGGTCCGATTCATTCTAGCCACCATACTTTTCCAAGTGGGTAGAAACTCGTCACTCGGCATGTGCTCTAATTTTTTCAGAACCATATCATATAGGCTGGGGTGTCTCGATGAATTATATCGATAATGGTACTACATTTAGAGCACTAAAATCAATAGCTTTGCTGAGACACAACATAGATTGGAGATACTCTACCATCTATCCAAATGGGTTAGCAGAAGCCTTCAACAAAACTCTCTTTCAAATACTGAAGAAGACACTAGATGACAACAAACAACGATGGCATGAACAGTTGGTTGAAGCCTTGTGGGCGTACAGAACCACCTATAGGACTCCAACGTAGTCCACCTCTTTCTCCTTAGTGTATGGGTCCGAAGCTATTCTACAATTAGAAGTCCAACTCCCATCACTAAGAATAGTCGTGGGTAGTAAAATCACAATGGAGCTAAATGCCAAGTTGTGGTTAGAAGAGCTCAAAGGTTTGGAGGAGAGACGCCTCCGAGCATGCCAGAACCTCGAGTTGTATAAAGCCAAAATGATTCAAGCTCACAATAAGTTGGTCCATCCTAGAGATTTTCACGTGGGAGAGCTTGTTTTAGTTCTAAGGAGACCAATTGTTGCCCGTCGAAAGATGGGAGGCAAGTTTGAACCCACTTGGGAAGGCCCATGCCAGAAAGCCTACCAAGGAGGATCTTATCAACTCATAAATTTTAAGAGTGCCCAATGCTTCCAATTAATGGGCTCTACTTAAAGAAATATTATCCATAAATTTTGTTAGAAAATAATCATCAATAAAACTTCTTTTCATCTCAAACTTCATCTCTTTTGTGTTAGAATTATCTTTTGCTTGTGAATCTGCCACAATGTGTTTAGGGTAGGTATAAGAGAACACAAGAGACATCCTATCCCTCCACAACACAAACACAAACTACAAACAATCCTCCAGTGCTATTAGGATAAGTGTAAGAGAACCCAAGAGGCATCCTATTTTGACTAGTACAACTAAGTTAGGTGTAAGAGAACTCATCCTTCCTTGGGGAGTCACATTGTCCCACTGGCATCATTTCCTTCCCCATGTGTTTAGGATAGGTGTAAGAGAACCCAAGCGACATCATATCCCTTCCTCCACTAACACAACACAACCACATATAAAATAAACATATATCGTTTGTCTCGGGCTACTTTGATGTGGGAAGCCTCCCCAATGGCACTCACATTATTTGCTCTGGGTGTATGTCACCTTCTCTAGTATCACCCCAATGGTCACTTGTCTAGCGGATGTGAGTCCCGCTTTCTTAACTTGACCATTGCAAACCAATGAGTGCTTGCCTCGGTTTGGTAGGCCTTCAGCACCTGGTACCCTATGTTGACTTTGTTTAAGAGGATGTACACGCTTTCTTCTTGGACTAGCCAATATGCATTGATTGAGTATATTTGAGGTTTAGGATAAGTCCCCAATGGCTTCTTTCCTCCCTTCAAGCTGGGTTTGGTCCCTACAGACCCAATAGTCACCCTAGGTTGGATATGTCTGAAAGGCAGAATTCCGTGATCTTGCTTTAGAGATGTAAGCCTACACACCTTCTTTCTAGGCTGCCACAAACCCATGTTAGGTTGGTTGGCCATCACCCCGTGGATACACCACTCAGGCATGTGAGTCCCACATTCTCCTTGAGTTGGCCAATACCTACGGGCTTTCTTTTAATTTTGGATAAATCCCTCAGCACCTCCCTATTTTATTTGGATCGTCCCCATGACCCCATTTAGACACTACCTCAATTATTTTGGATTGACGGTCCCCTTTCTAACCACCCCTGATTGGAGAATTTGTTCGTGGATGCAGATTCTCCTTGTCAGTAAGTCGAGAAAGGACTAATATGAGCTCCTTCTCAGTGTGATTCCTCGTAAACCAATAGGGTCCATGCAAATATAAAATAAACAAAATATATCTTTGCATGTGGATTAGGAATTCAAGCCCTAGTGGCCCCTTTCCCAAGCATGCATCCTATCTTTAGGTGTCAAACTCCCATATTTGACTACTTTGAGTTGAGATAAGTCTCTCACTCTCAGTAAGCCCTTAGCATCATCATATGGTAGAGAGGATTTTAGAAAAAATCCAAAGTCTCAATCCATCATCCATCTCGCAAAATGATAATACTTTGGAGCAAAAAAATTCAAAAAGAATGGATTTTGGGTCACTATTAAAGGAGGGAAATGAGGCTTCATTTCCTCTTACCATTCAGCCCCAAGAGCTCCCTAAAGCAAAAAGAAACACATCCCCCACCTCTTTGAGCCATTTTTAAGCTCAAAAAATACAAATGAAAGCTTTTCTGGCGAGACGACGGTGAATATTGGAGAAGATGACGTTCCAAAGGGAGGTAAAGGTTAAAAATCATTCCAAAGATTCCTCACATTTAAGTTGCGGATCTTCCTATCCTCGGCAAAGTAAATTTTGTCAAACTTTAGTCGGCCTTAGGATTTCTCATTTTTGTGTTAGTTTTCTTGCGATTTTAGGAATTTTCCTTCGATAAATCCCGTAATTTTTATTTTATTTGATCCCAATACGAAGTAGAATTTTTTTCAGAGAAAATCGACGCAAAAATGAGCTCAATCTGACCTCATTTCGCATTTTTTCATCGATTTCGCCTGTTGGTGGCGATTATCCGATCCCGTTGATGGATCGATGGCATCGAGTTGGACCCCGCGACCTTCTGACCCTAAGAACACATGATCCACTCTCTGACCCCGTGGATCGGATCTGGATTGTCAAATCCGCGATCGGACGGTCCGGATCGAACCGCACGTCATTTTCTCATATCCCGCATTTTCCCGCTCACGCGCCTTTGCGCGCACGCGTCGTGTGCACCGCGGCCCGCGCATGCCCAATCAGCGTTAATTCGCATTGCCCGTCGGCCGTGCGGCGTTGGCCGGTTAAGTGGGAAATGCTTATTTTTTGATTTTAAAAATTATTTAAGTGTCGTGAAACTTTGAAAATTCATAAAAAAAAAATAAAATACTTAGCGAAAAAATCACAAATAAGAGCTTGCTCGATTCGACTTTCCGAGAGGAATCCAAAGAACTAAAAATTTCCAAATTCCACTAAATGGTTTGAGCTTAATTTAGGTTTTAGTGAAAATAAGGTTTCACTAATTACTCTAAAAATATAAGTCGCATTGAGTTGAAATTTAGATTGAAATTAAAGTTAAAATACCTATAAAAAATCTCAAGTGAAAGGACTTCATTGAGATAAATTAAATTTTGAAGTTGTTAATTTTAATAAAATAAATCAAATAAAAAAAATTTACAAAAATCTTAAAAACTTAAATCATTTTAGGTTGGCATTCTCTTAAGAAAATAATGTGATTTTGAATCCTAATAAACCCTAAATAAACACTTAAAATTAAAGTTTAATCAATTAAAGAATTAATTAAAACATAATCTAAAAATAATTTAAATACCAAATCAAAATCAGAAATAATGTAATACCCAAATGATTGGTAATCAAACATTAAGTCAGAAAAGCATCATGTATCCCTCAAATGAAATTGAATTTAAACATAATTGAACTGTCGAAGTTAATGAAATTGATTAAATGATTATATATATTTTTAAATTAAACTCATAATTATATAAATCAATGAAAATTTAATGTAAAATCAAACTAATCTTGTTAAACCAACATCAAGTATTGAATCTTAATTATATGAAACTACTTAACAAATTAAAATAAATTAAATATTAATTAATCATTAAATTAAAAAAAAAATTAAATTGATTAATAAACCAATTCAACATAATCATTTGATATTAATCAAATTAAACCAAATAAAGTTAAAGTAAACTTAATTAATATATGATTAAATCACATCCATTTGGAATAAGATAATTAATTAGCCATTAATACATAAAACTAACAACTAAATCAAACATGAATGAAATCTAATGAACATAATAAATAAAGAAAATCAAACCTAACTATGATTATGAATAATCAAGTTTAATTGAAATAAAAATAAATAATTAAATCACTTAATCTAATCAAATGATAATAATAATCCTTTAATCAAATCAAACTTAAGTAAAACACTTAACTAAATCAAATCACTCAATGGAAATTAAGTTATTAATTAAACAAATCTTTAATTAATCTCGATAATTCAAAATTCAATTATCCTTAATCAAACTTAATTAATCTAATTAATACTTAATGAATTAATCTATCATCTTAATGAACCGAATTGATTTAAATAAATCATATTAAAATTAATTCTTAAATCAAACTAAAATTAAATCTTTAATTACTCCACTAATTAATTTAATCATATATCTTAAAATAAACCAATTAAGTTAATTAAAGTAATCACATTAAACTTAAGCTTAAGCAAACATAAATTTGAACATAATTAAAATACAATTAAACCAATTAAATCTAAATTAAACAAATCATTAATTACTAATCTAAATAAATATAAAGCTAAATTAAAAATTAAATAAATCAATTTTAAATTAACTTAAACATACTTCTTAATTAAACTAAGTACCCTTAAGCTAATCCAATTGAATAAATGCCTAATTAATGCAAATTTAATAAATTAATCCATCATCTTGATGAACCAAATTAACTTTATAAATAAAAAAAAAAAAAGAGAAAAAAAAATTAACTTTATAAATTAAATTCAAATTAAACACTTAATTAATCTACTAATTAATTTGATCAAACATCTTAAATAAGCTAATTAAGTCAATCAAATTAATCATATTAAACTTAAACTTAATCAAACATAAATGCAATTAAATACTAATCAAAACTTAAATTATTAAGTCATTAATTACATCATTAATCTAAACAAATATGAAATCAAATTGAAAATTAAACAAATCTTTATAATTAATCTAAACACACTTCTTAATTAAACTAATAATCACATTGAACTCAAGCAGACTAATAAAGCTAATCAAATTAAATCTCAAATCAAATCAAATAAAGAAAGACTCTCAAATTTAATATGTAATCAAATCAAAATTCAACCTTTAAATAAGATAAACTAATTAACTATCCAATATATGAAATCAAAATACAAACCAAACTTTGATAAACATGACAAATGGATGAGATTAAAAATAAAATCTTAATTACAAGAAATCAAACTCAATTAAAATCAAAATAAAATCTTAATTAATCTAATCTGATCAAACTACAAATAAATCCATAATCAAATCAAATAAACATAAAGTTAAATCACATAACCATAATCAAAGAAAAAAAATTAGATAATAATTTAAGAAGATATTGAATTATCAATATTTAATTAAACTAAAACATCTAATCTAAAATTAATCAATAAAAAATACATGAATTTAAACAAACTTAAACTTCATTAGAGATCAAGGATATTGAATTATCAAGATTTAATTAAACCAAAAATATTCAATCCAAAATCAATCAATCAAATACTTAAACAAACTCAAATTCTAAATGCTAAATCACATCAAATAAATCAAATCAAATGGATTACATAAATTCAAATGGGCTAATTAAGATACTTAAGGACATTAGTTAGATTCTTTAGGAGTTAGGATGTAGAATAGGGTGAGTTCTGTCTACAAATGAAATTCATTTTACTCTTCATTCTTGAAAACTTAAACATCATTTTAACCAAATAAAAGTGAAATAAAAATAAAAAATAAATCATTAAATCATTTAAATTAAAATCACCCAAAGATAAAATTTAAACAAATTCAAACTCCAAATTGAAACTTAAACTAGAAGCGGTAAAGTCTTTACACAGCACACTATTAGAATATTAAGTCACCACTTAATGTTAAGTTAGGGTGTTGTATGTATGATATTGTGTTTTATTTTGTGATGTAATATTTTAGGATGTCGATGTATATAGTTGGATGGTAGGCCATGATTAGCCTAATCATATTTTCTATAGGGGATTATGCTTAAGAGGCTGCTGTAATAAAAATATAAATATTTTTGTTGTGCATGTTGTTTAGCCAGCATGACCCATGTTATGAGGTGGCTTGTTATGGGGTGCTAAGTCCAAATTATTCATATAACTGCTTAGATTGTATAGTGTATTTAGATAATATTTATTTTGCAGGTGTAGCTAGATTTATTTTTCCTATTTTTAATATAATTTTATATTAGGAATAAGGATTAGTGTTATGGGGGATTATGATGAGCAATGGCCAGAAGGCTTAGTCCTTGGGGTGCCCTGTGATGCCTTTGGAGCAAATTAAATCAAAAGAAAGAGAATGAAGAAGTGAAGAAAGGAAGACTCCCATAGCATGTATTACTTTTGCAATCCGAGTTATATAAGGGTAGAGCTTGACTACTCTATATTTTTTTTTTTTTTTGAGGTGTACGATGGAACTCGACTACACTGGTCTTTTATTCTTTTACGATAGTCTATAAAATTATTTGATGTTGTGTTTAGATTGTGCACTAGAACAACATGTTTTACCTAATTTCTTCATGTTTGATGTTTGAATGTATAGCCTAGATGCGGTAGGCTCTTAGGATAAAATTAACTTTTCAACCCCAATTAATAACTCACAATTAAAATTTAAAACAACACATAACTTCACCATCAAGCCGAGGAATTAAATCAAGATAATAAAATTTTTAGCAACCCCTTAGCTAGATGAATGAATGTATAATATCATGTAAGTCATATTCTTCTACTCTTATTAAGAGGAGGCTTCCATCTGTGCTAGAGAATGAAGACTTAACCTGTGAGAGCCTTTGATATTTTCTCTTGATTTGGCACATAATCAAGTTCTCATGCATTTAGGCAGACAAAATCCTATAGCCTATGTCAAAACAAAGAGTCCAAAAGAATCAAATAAATTTGATAAAATTTGCATTAGATTAAGTCATGGTTTCATACCACTTATACTCTAGTCTCTTAGGGAATGAGTTTAAGGACTTCATTTTCTCTCTAAATAAGCAACATCCTAGACATCTTGCAAAGCATAATACTTGCATACATGAATTTAAAGCATATGAGGAGTTAGTCGCACACTCCGTGCAATAAGTCCAACAAATTGGATGATTTATTCTCTGTGGAGGTAAACCATATCTATTTTCCTTAGATTTAGTGGTGCTTTGGCCCTCACCAAAGCTCCTAGATTTAGGATCTGAGGTTGTTATTTTTTTTTTCTGCCACAAGCATAAATCCTCATCTCTAGATTTCATATCTTATGTTGTGGATTATAAGTTCTAGATTCTAATAAAATGTCAACTCAAATAATTAACTCTCTTCAATTTCAAAATTATAAAGAAATTAGATAGATTGGATTGCTCACTGGCTAGTCATAGCATTCCTACCCATCTCTCATTAGATTCCAAAAATAAGTCTTCTCCTTGATCTATCCCATTTGATTTTCTAAATAAGCTAATCCTTTGATAGTCTTAATCTTCAAATCTTTGGAGACCCTAATTGTCTATTTTAATTGAGAGTATTCTTAATGAATTCTCATTTTTTGTGATGTAATTAACTATGGGGCTTGCCTTAAAATAAACTCTACTTTACTTTTTCATATAAAGTAGGAAAATGATCTCTGATATATTTGAATACCCATCATGATTTTAGAGTCTTAGTGATTAGCCATTATATGGTGATTTCTATCTTTCGAGATGTACATCATTCTTTAATGTCGCATCTGATCACTTCAATAAGTACTCTAAGATCCGCACCACATCTCAAAAAACAAAACACCAATCTAATCAGGATCCTCAAAAGCAAAGGAATATGAAGCATAGTCAGGAAGTAGAAGAGCATAAGAAGCTCGGTAAAATCACGCCCATAATATATCTTGCTTAATTCTATCCCTGATATTAAGATCTCCATGAGGATCATGCTTACACCACCAAATAGCCTCACTAAAGCTCAAGATATGGCAAATCATCGTCTCTCCAAATGGAATGTTCTCCTCAAAATAATTAGAGAAATGATACATAAGAATCTAATAAAAAAGCGGGTTAGATAAAGAAGCGGTAAAAAAAAGAGAGGAACAAAAAAGAGAATGCTAAGAAAGTCGAAAAAGATTAATCACAATAAATGACTTCCACGCATAATCACATTTATCGGCATTTGTTGACCTCCATGTATATGTCATAAATTTACAACCAAATTAATCAAAACGACAAATGAAATATTATGTAAAAATCAAATAGACCAATTTCATTTAAGATTTAGCAATACGTAACTGAACGAAGTACAGATTTCATCGCATTTAAAACATCAAAATTGGTTGAAATATAAATATTGCACAATCTAACAATCAACCGATTAAGCAATCGTTTTATTAATGTCGACGCATATCAGTGGGACATACCTAAAAACGATGCTCATAAAATTGATCACGTTGTTAGCTTCAAAACATCGAAAACTATCAAATGAGACTATCCACACTCAATTCCAATGAGTTTCTGTAAATGTCAAATGATCGAAAGTGATAGCACGTAAATCGATCAAATACATCAAAATTAACCGAAAGACCTCGATCGACAAATGGACCTCACCATGTTTAGACATTGAACCTGCCGTAATATAAATATTACACATATGCAATCGAAGTCAAATAACGCATGCACAAACAGGTCAAGAGACCGACGCCGCCAAACGACCTACATTCGCAAAATTGATGATCATCGACTTAAACATCAAATCATCAAATCAATTCATGACAAGCGAACATCGAGATAAAGGATAATGTGCATTTTAAGTGAAATGACCAATTTGTAACCAAACGCCTGATTAAACATACCATTTGTGAACATCGAATAAGCTAAGATTGATATACACATCAACTATGTGATTTTCTCGACGTAAAATTCATTTTAAGTGTGATTAAGCACTTACATAAATGGAATCAATCTAAATCCCCCACTCAATATTTAACGAATTTATTCCTCCACTCACCCCTGTTCACCCTCTCTTCATGACGGAAAGGAAATCGATCCCTCTTACCTCATGCGAAACCCTCCCCTTCCGTGGATCTCCAAATGAAGAAAGCCTCCATCAGTTCCTCTCTACGTTGCTCAATCCGATGCCATTTCCCCTCTCCTCCACGCGTGTCACCCTCTCCAAAACTAAAAAGGGGCTCCCCATTTCCTCCTCCCTTCAAACCAAATGAAAACCTCTCCTTCCCCATTCTTCTTCCTCTCTCCAATCCGAAACTTCTCCTCCTCCAAAAAACCAAAAAAGAGTAAGGCTCCTTCCCCCTTCTTCTTCTTCTTTCTCTTCTTCCTCTTCTTTCTCTTCTTCCTTTTCCATTTTCTTCCATCTCTTCCTCTAAACCGAAAATTACAGATGGCTCCTTCCCCTTTCTTCTTCTCCCTTCTTCTTCTTCTTTCTTTTCCTTTTTCTTCATTCCTCCAAATCAAATTACGATTCTTTCCTAGCATATGATCTCTGATGTTTCTTCCTCCCAATATGAGGCAAGAGCGAGCCTCCATTCTCTTTCTCCCTCACTTCATCCCAAATAAGAATGAAGTATAATAAGATGAAAATATTTGACAAAACATTTTTTTTATAACAATTTTACATCTTAATGCTCCATAAAATAGCTTCAGGCTAAACACCTAGCACACAACTGAACGATTCCATAGAGTCGGCCCGCCGACTTTTGGGCCCAGACAGTCGCCGGACGGACGCACGCGAAGGCGGCGGGATGTAGCGTCCACGGATGGGGCGGCCGGGTTAATCATGAACACCTGCGTCGATCTAGAGCGTCCGTTTCTAAATTACGTGGCGCGAATTGCTGGTAAAGCCGGTCTGGGCCATCGGCCGCTGCTTCCAGGCGATTTTGGTCGCCGACCTTAGGTAGGCCGCTTCGTGACGCCAGAGGAGGTGAAGATGGTGTTCGTGGTCTCAGCGAGGCAGAGGTCCTTTCTTGGCTGGACTCCAGGCCGCCAGGTTCTGTAATCTACGTGTCATTCGGAAGTCTGGTAGGTCCCACCGTAGCTGAGCTGGAAGAGCTTGCAGCTGGGTTGGAGGAATCTGGTCGGTCATTTATTTGGGTCATCCAGCCTGGTGCCCGTCAGCATGATCCGGATGGGCGACGCATTCTGGCCGATGGTGGTACTGATAATGATAATGGCGGATATTTTCCTGAGGGGTTGGAGAAAGGGGTGGAGGGGGGAGGGAATGGTAATTAGAGGATGGGCACCCCAATTGCTCATACTGAGCCACGCGTCGACGGGTGGGTTTGTGTGCCACTGCGGGTGGAATTCGACGCTAGAGGCCCTCGGTTGCGGGGTGCCCGTCTTGGCTTGGCCCATCAGAGGAGACCAAACCTACAATGCTAAGCTCCTCGTGAGCCAGTTGCGGGTTGGAGTGCCGATGAGATCGGCGCCGGGGAAGGCAGTGAGCAGGGCTGACGTTGTGCAGGGGATTGAGAAGCTGATGACTGATGAGGAGATGAGGAAGCGTGCTAACTCCATGCGCTCTGCTTTTGCTCACGAGTTACCTCTCGCAATTCTTCTGCAGCTCTGAATGATTTTCTGGAGTTCTTGGATTCGAGTTGCAGCGAGAAATAGTGGCCAATTTGGTCTTCTGCTATATATTGCCTGCATCAATCAAACCTCTGAGTTCAGAGCAAGAAATATTATGTACTCTTATTGGAGCCCTGTATCCTGACCTAGAGGGACTTTGTTCTCAATCCGGATCGGATCAACTCAGTTGGATTTATGTGTTTGGAATAGATCCACAATCTAATTCCAATTTTTTGATCAAGAGCAAATAAATCGAAGAAAATAAGGCACACAAAAATCAATTAATGACAAATGTTTCTATCAATTATAATTTTCAGTTTGGTGATAATGGTGGAGTTTTATAGGATATGACTTGCAGTCGCTCATTGGCTTTGCATTTTTTTATCTCTTTTTGTATGAGAACATTAATATCAGCTCTCCCTTTTATAATAAAAAAAATAAAAAAAATCAAATTTATATAAAAAAATTCGTAAAATATATTTACTTTGATTCATGTGCTATCCTTACATAGACGTTTCTTTGAAAAATATTGACTAAACTTCACAATTTAACAATATCGACATTTTATCGATAAATTTTGCAGAAAAAAATATTGTGATCTTAATCTTCAACACATATTTTATGATTTTTAACTTCAAAATATTTAATTTCACAAGAATACGTATTATGAGGAGGCTAATGCAATTAATAAATAATAATAGGCCATACTATACAACATCCAGAAAAGTCAATGCCCGAGTATTTATGAAATAGAGCAAGAGGTGTATTCAAATTTCGTGATTTAGGTAGAAATCTAAGTATATTAATTAACTGCTTCAATTTTTGAAGTTGAACAGATTAAAAAAAATGCCTTTCAAAAAAAAAAAAAAAAAGTATGTAACAATGAATTATAGAACGCAATGCAATTGCATAACTTGCATTACGGTTGAATTTCTGTGATGACATACCGTGAACATCTTTTTGTGAACATATTTTATTCACATCTGTGTTACTCGTTGCTTGCTTCATTGTGAGGTTAAACCTAACAAGTATATGCTGTGGCACTTTGTATTAGTGGTATGCTACTCTAGCCTTTGTAAAAGTTTCTCTTACCGTATTGTTATCAATGGTTTTCCAGCTATATATTATCATGGTGAAGTACAACAGTGTGGTTGCTAATGGTCATTTCAAAAAGCACTGGAAACATGGTTCAATCAACCTGCTCTTATGACAAGAAGAAGTATTGGTAAGGCTCCTGCTCTGTTACATTAATAGATTATCAGAACCAGTAATTAGTTAAGTGTTGATTGTAAATCAGATCCATGTAATTGTTCCCTTTTATCTTTCACTTTGATTTGACTCATTGTTTTTGGATGCAACTGTTGTCTGGGCAATGCAGTAAGATAAACGATGGCAGTGAAGATCCTTCCCCGCTCAACATCTGGTCCCTTTAGTCCAATAGTTCAGTGCTCGACTCTCAAATACAATATGAAATCTAGAGCTCCTAGAGGTTTCACCATAGAGGAGCTCAAGGTTATTGTCAAAATTGTATCTAACCTATACTAATGGTGTTTGTATTGCTACTTCGGCCTCATTTGATAATATGCTACAAACTGGTTTGCTTTAAAAAACATGTCATCACAGTTGTCTTTTGTGGGAATCATACAACAAAATGTATTTAGGCCTCCTTCCACTCTCATCTTGTAGCTTTATCATTTTTGTTTTTGCAATATGCAGTTTGCTTTATATATTCTTCTCTTTGGTTTCCGTTGATATGTGGATATTGCTTGCTACTGAAGACATACATGGCAAAGATGGTCATCTTCCTTAAACATGATCTCAAATTTACCAGAGGAACTTGCTACTGCAACCCACCTTAAGGGTTAGTACATGCCTATTGTCCACAGGAAGCCGTCAGTTGAGTTGGTTAAGGTTACTGAAGAGATGGAGGCATTCAAGGCCTCAGCTTCGTGTGTAGAGAATGAATGCCAGGCAGGTTGGTGCGCTGATGAAGAAGAGGCTGCAGAAGCAGAGAAAGAACAGAAGTGAAAGTGTGGCAGCTCAGATGCTCCATAGGCAATAACAGCAGAGGCTTTTTTTTCTTTTTGTTTTCAGCATTTTTATGTTTTGTCTCCCAGTAGTGATTTTGACTGACTTTATTTCAAGGAAATGTATCATGGAATCTGATGATTGTTTGGGATCTATGGATGCGTCTGTTGCTCTTTCATTTAAATTAATTTGGTCCTGTTTCTGCTTTTATGCACCGTTTGCACAACTTTTGGAGTACTTTATTTGGCCAATGATATATGTATGTGTGAGAAGAGAGAGAGAGAGAGAGAGAGCTTGGAAGGCAAATGACAAGAGTAAAAATATAGTAGCAAAATATTATTTATGACTTAAAAATGTTATCTAACAAAAGGGTATCGAGAAATATAGTAATCCCTTACACGAGAGTTACCATCTCTGGCAAGAATGCCTTCCAGGTCACCCATTATCCTCGCCAACCAGATCTCAAGATTCCTCTGGATCTCCTTCAAATTGCATCTAAGGGACTCCAGGGACCTCCTCATTGCTACCTTGGCCTGTACAATCAGTTCACAGTGAAGAGCGTTTAGTTTCTGTCTGGTCTCTTTAGCTCTGTGCTGCAGCCGGAATGCTTCAACAAGGAACTCGGTTTGCCGCTGGGTTCGGAAATCTGGGCTCATACTCGCCTCACAAGTCTCGCTTAGTTGCTGAAGCAGTGAAGCAAAATGAAAATAGTTTTCTTGATCAAAAAGAACTAAAACAATGAAATGATTCTTTTGAGAATCATAAACAAATGGATAAAAGCAATTCATCAGACGACAAAGCTACGAATGTGTACTCCTGAGATGACAGAGAATTCATTTAGGCTATGATGTGTTATATGCAAATACCTATGGTTCATGACATGATGTTGTGATGTAAAAAATAAGACTGCATTTATCATTCATAAATAATTACATGAAAAACTCAAATTAAATTGAACGGACAAAAAAATCCAAACGGTTCAAAATGTTGAATATTAAGTTGTGATCAACAGTTAATTGATAAACCACACTGTTTTACATGTTATGATAAATCAAAATTTTCTAATAGTTCTCTTCGAACAACAAAGTAGTGAGAATGCAGAATTAATCCAAATCTAAAACATAATCCTCACTTCGTAATCTCTGTCATTCATGAAAACATTCAAACTAGTAAATCTCCGAAAGCTGCCAAAAGGGGGGAAGTATAGAGGACTCAAACTACTTTGATCAAATAAGCCAAATATTTTAAAAAATGATTATTCAACTGGTGGTATGATAGTAAATTACCATTTTCCTACACAGATCATCAATCTTCCCAGCTAAAGATCGGTAACGCTTCGCTTGCTTTCTCAACAACAATGGGACCTTCGACATCTCCCATTGCTCTACCTTCTCCAGATTACTCAAATCTTGCTCAAGTAATTCCAGCTTAGAAGAAACACCTGCAGCATCACTGCTTACCTTCCATGGATACTCCCTGCTGAAAATAAGATCATTCATTGAGAAACATTTTACAGACAAGCTGTCAGCGTGTAGAGTATTTATGCTTTCTTTAATTGGATACCTTGCTACAAGATGCTTCATAAGATACGTTGATTCATGGGAATCAAATTGGATATCCTACAGAGAATGCATTATATGAACGTTCTGATTAGCAACTTAAAGAGGTATCTTTAACACAGTTCCAACTTTTTTAAGAAAAAATGAATTGAGAAAGATAAATTAGTGGAGGCCCTGGTGGGAGACAAAAAACGCATATAATGTTGTACTTGGCAGTCAAAACGCAATAGGAATATGTTCTTCAACAATAATTAACATCAACCAGGCAAGTTCAATAACCATGAATTATTCTCAACAATTAACTCGTTAGGACTAATATGGACTCTGAAGAAGTGAATAAGAAGAATCTGATTAACTTCTATGGAGATCAACTAGTCTTAACATAATAATATGATTACAATAAATCTAAATTTATTACATACTTCTAATGTAGAACATGATGCTTGATTATATTTGCAAATCATAGAAAAAATGCATGCATATGAACCAAAAATAACCTGTCTAGGTTGTCATACATAAGAAGGATCCAGTTTAAATTTATTACTATATTATTAAATGTGCAAAATGATATATAAAAGAAATTTTTACTGTTTATTATGGTGATATTCTCTCAATGTAGAGATATTTTGTATTTTTTGCTCCTTTCTTCTACGAATATATTATCGCATATACACTCATACAAAAATAAAATTCAATAGAAATCTAGTTCTCATATTATGTTTCTTTCAAATATTTGAAATCAGAGCAAAATAATTTTTGATAATCCCATGTTCAAGAAATCATTTTGTTTGTAAGCTTACCATGATCGCTCCACTCTCCAGACCTCATCTTTAACACCCTCATCACCATCCAATGCAAGTCTCTCCTGACCTTGTCACCTCACTCCTAATCATGTCTAGAATGATATCCGAATTTCGAGCTGTTGTGCCTCTTATTGTGACTTCAATAGCATGAGAGGATAATTCTATGACTTCCTCTCCCACTTTAACAGTAATATCCCTACTATGTTTTGAGACTGTCTAACTACCATAAGAATCTTGAGCAAGGTTACCTGCATGAAACTGCCAGTTGCTTCCATCATCACCTTCCTTAAAACATCAACACGTAGCATTTCAACCATATCATGCATCATTTATAGTCAATATTTCAGCTTTCCATATCGCCATTCACAGCATAAGCATCCCTTAGGCACCACTAAGAGGTATCATGGCATAATTAAGTTGTGCCACCTTCATCCCACACACTCTCCTATCCTTACTCCCAACATTCTTGCCACATAGCATCCTCCACTACCTAATACACCTCATTTAACTCCAAAGTCAGTTATTGATCATAGAGGTGCATATCACATCCTTGCATCAAATGCCTCAACCTCAATGTTTATTGCTAATTTTCCACACCTATCTCAAGTACTAAGCATTCCTCTAACCCTTACAAATCACATTGAAGGGATCCTCTTTGCAATGCATGCCATATGAAGTTCCTCTCTTCCATGTTGCCATGCTTCTTCCCGAGTATCCCTTTATTGTCAATATGTTCTTATCCGACCTATACCTCCAACTCTATTCCAACGCTACTTTTTCATTATATATCTTAACACAAACATCGCTCCCATAATTGATCTTTCTAGAATAAAATAAAACTGGCTCTCCAGAATTGACACAATTTTTCTTAGTCTATATTCATTTTTCTCTACCATAGGTCCATAGCTTTCTTGTATGACTTATAAATTTGATTCTTCTACAATAGCACAATCTTGAGCATTTCCTTCAATTTTTATATTAGTATCAGAATACTTCTCCAATGAATTGCATCCTCCTAATCTTTAAAATTTTATTGAAGGATTTAATAATAAAATCACAATAGTATCTTCCATAAATCTCCAAATATCAATAAATATCTCATCTAGAACTAAGATCTTACCTTTATACATCATCTTCACTTATAATAACATTACTTCATTTTTTATTGATTTATAATATAATTCATTATATTGTTCATTGTACACTTCCAATAATTTTGTCCTTAAAACTCTCATTTATTAATTTCTTAAAAATGTACTTTCAACTTTCCATGATGATTATCATGCAATATCATTTGTTACACTGCTAATGCATCTGTTGACCTCCACACATATGTCATAAGTTGAGTCAAGCCCACAAGTCAAATTCGAGACTTGAAGTGATAGTAAAGACTCAGCAAGACGTCACCAAAATGAAAACAACTTCCGACGAACTCTCTACTATCGCGTTCAGAACGTCGAAATTAGTCAAGATATAAATATTGCATAATATAATAATCAAACGATCGAGCTATTCTGCACGCATATCGAGGTCAGGAAGCTGCGACGATATCCAAACGACCTTTGTTTACGAAATTGATCGCGTCGTTAGCTTCAAAATGCCGAAAACTATCAAATGAGACTATTCACACTCGTTTGGAATGCGAAATATCGATGGAAGTGACATTTTAAATCGAGAGACAGACGCCGCCAAAATCAAATGACTTGACGATAAACGGACTTCGATCGTCGTAACGCCAAACTAGTCGAATATAAATATAATAACCCGACGATCAACCGATCTAACGATTGAGTCGTCAACGCGCTTACACGCATATCGATCGAGGCGCTTAAACCAAACGACTTTTTGCTAAATTGATGTGAGTTTCAAACATCGAATATCAATCGCTCGCACTCAAGTAGACCGAACGAATGTCGGTCCGAAGTGACGTACATTTTTAGTTGAAATTGACTTAATTTGACACCGACTCGAACCAAACAGCCTCCAATTGCGAAGCGGACTGCGCCGTTGCGTTCAGAACATCGGAATAACCTGACATTGATATATATATTGATTATCTAATTGTGTCGGTGTAAAGTTCACATTAAAGTTGATTAATTAATTTAAAATCAATTTCAAGACATAAATCTAACCTAAATCCCCAAATTCTACTATAATGAACCCGGTTCGGCCCTAAACCCTTCTCCATGCAAACCCGAACCAGCTCATCTTCACGCACGTAGGAAACGAACTCTTTGATCTCCCTCTCACACGCGATCGAACCCCTCCACACGAACGACAAGCCCTCGGCTTCCCCTTCTACTATAATGAACCCGGCTTCCCCTTCTAATTGTGTCGGTGTAAAGTTCACATTAAAGTTGATTAATTAATTTAAAATCAATTTCAAGACATAAATCTAACCTAAATCCCCAAATTATAATGAACCCGTCGCTAAACCCTTCTCCATGAAACCAACCATTATCTTCACACGAGAAATGAACTCTTTGATCTTCCTCTCACACGCTGAATCCCTCCACGACCAAAGCTCGGCTTCCCTTCACGACGATAGCTCTTCCTAACGCATCCTGCTTCTCCAAACCAAGCAGAATCCTCCTCCTTCCTCCCATTTTCATTTATTCCTCTTTCTCAGGAGTTCTCTTCCTTTACTTCTTCCTCAAACCTGGAAAGGCTTTTCTTTCTTTCTTTTTCTATTTCTTCTTCTTCTCTTGTTTTCTTTCTTTCTCTTCCATTTCCTTTTCTATTTCTTTCTTCCTCTCAAAATCGAAAATCCTTCCTCTACTCTTTCTCTCTTTCCTCAATCCAATTCCTTTGTTTCCTCATTTCCATCAAACCTAAATCCACTTTCAAATTCATTTCTAATGACTTCAAATTTTGTTTGAACTGAGAAGAACATCATTAGTTCTTTCCCGGTTTCGACGCTCTTTCCACCGCTTCTTTATCACTTCTAATCGAAGAAGACGCGGGTTTCTTCCGGTCGATTCTTTTCCGACCTTTATTTATCAGAACCAAGAAAACATCATTAGGTTCGATTTCGATCGCATTTCCCCTTTCATCTTTCCTTCGCCGTAGCCAAAGAGGAACATCGTCATTAGGCGGGTTCCTCTCTTGGTTTCCGGCATATCCAATCCCATTTTTTTGTCGATCATTGCAACGTTTTAAAAAACGAAGAGTCGAATACGTGAGATCAATGTGAATAATGTGGATATATATATATATGTTTGTGTTTCTTCTGGTTTGAAGGCTCACCGTGCATTAAGGCCGCGAGATGAAAATCGATTATGGTGTCACAACATTAACTTCACTATTATAGACAGAAATCAACATCCGTTTATCGCTCTAGAATGTCGAAATTTCAAATTTCTACAACAACAACAATAACAACAAGAAGCCTTAATCCCACTAGGGTGCTATAATGAATCCTTCGCTCCATTATGTCCATTATGTGTCAAATTCTCATTTAATTCAAGATACTAAGATCATTTTATACATCTTAACCAAGCCTTTTAAGTCTAATTCTACCTTTCTTAACATAAGAAAAATCTAATGCATCTACTCTCCTAACGGTCATCTGGACCCGACGCTTTATGTCCAAACCATCTAGGCGACTCTCCCTAATCTTATCTATCACCGGAGCTACTAACTTTTTCCCAACATACTCATTTTGCATTCTATCTCTAAGGGTAAAGACCTCATCCATTGAGCATCCTCATCTGTAACACTTAACTTATTCTTCTCTTTTATTGGCCAACATTCTCGCACCATAAGTCGGTCTTACCACCATCTTATAAAATTTTTCCTTAAGTTTAAGTGAACTTTTCTATCACATAATGGCCGATGATTCCTCCACTTCAACCATCCAACTTGAATTCTACTAATAATATCTCCATCTATTTCACCATCATTTTGAACAATGACTAAATATCTCAATGCCACTCTTATTAATGACTTGATACCTAAAGTCACAACACTACCACTAAAACTTCTACAACTAAAATTACACTCCATATATTCGCTTTTAGATCTACTTAAACTAAAAACCTTTAGACTCTAAAGTTGACCTCCATAATTCAAGTTTCTATTGGACTCTCTCTAGTCTTATCAACAAGAAGAATGTCATCAGCAAAAAGCATACACCAAGGTACATCTTGTAAATGCCTCCTAAATTTCTAGACTTAAAAAAAAAAAAGGAATGAATATATATTGTATTTTATTTGTCTTCTTTCAGGTTTAAAAGTCTCATCATGCTCATTATGACGTGACGAGATGGAAATCAGTTGTGGTGTCGTAAGACACCACTCGCTACGCTCATTTAGGGCGTATCGAGAAAGCCAAAACACTCTCAATGAAACCCCTTATGCGGAGATGACACCGGGAGGCTGCCAAAATTGCATCAAATCTTTTGACTTAGAAAAAATTGGAGAACAAAATGAACCGGCTTAGGAATATTAGGTAAGGAAACATAAAGCTAAATTCAAATTAAAAACAACAAACACTAAATCAAAGTAAATGTTTAAAGGAACTTTGAAAGAATAAAATACTTGGAATGTAATCAAATCTTTCTCCCCTTTCAAACTCCAAAGCACCTTAAGCAAACTATATGAAATGGAAAGCTCTCCATTAGCTCTATTTATAAAAATGAAAAGAAGCAATGCGGGACCCATCTTTGTTTAAATTAAATATGACGGTGAGATTAGATGGGTAATTATCACAGGTAAAAATTGTACGAGACAATACTTTTCCCTGCAAGTATAACTTTCCATGGCTTAAATTGAAGCAGAACAACAAATGTAAATTCCAGGATAAAGTGAGTTCGCATTCTTGTAAATTCCTCAAAGTTAAATAAGCTGTATTTGAAATTTGGGAGAACTAATCCTAAACTCATAACAGATTTGCAATAAACTTAAAGCCTAATTTTCAAATAAACATAGAGCTTGATGTAAATTAAGGATGAATCTAAATTGGGTTTAATAACTCTTATATGAATATGAAGAGGATTACAATACTAACTAATAAGCATGAGTTTGACTAAAATAATAAACACTGAAATTAATATAACTTATTAAGAGTGATTTGAATTGAACATAATCAAACTAGGAGAATTGAAAAATTCAACAAGTAAACTAAGTGCAAATTTTAATATCTAAAAAGACTATGCAGGCTAAATTGAAATCTATTAAATATTAATCTGAAAAATCTAATAAGATATTAGATCAATTTATAACGTCTTTCGCATCGTAGCAAAAGCAAACGTAAGACGTTAATTAAGAATTATTAAATACACCGATGGGCCCTACACTATGAATGTTTAAATTCAAGTGTCTGGGGATGTTGCGGTGGTATTACTCTTTAGTCTTGGGACGTTAGCAAAAAATCTAAAAATTTATTATATAAATTCCAACTTAGTGAAATATCGATAGTAATTACATGCGACAAGACGATCGAGCTAAACAGAGTTAAGATCTAAAGTTCAAATATATTCAAGTCAATCAATTAACTACTGACATAATGATTTTCAAATAGTAATACTTCCATCAAAACGTGATTCTATTTTCAAATCAAATCCAGCTCAAATTAAATATCAATCTAAAAAAGTGCTTAAATGAAATTCAATCATTAAAAGCTTAAAACAAAACTCAATCTATCCACTTTCTGCAATTATTTGTCGAATGTAACAAATTAAGAAAACTCTAAAAAAAGTTTAATGTCAAATCAAGATTCATTATATTCACTCTCAATCAATCTATTATCGCAGTAACGCAGTGTCTTCCGCGTGCTTTAGCTCCATAGATGATATTTATGACTAGTCCTCGATCGATGGTTTAGAAGACATTATATTACGATCATGCGTATCAGATACTCTAATCGCCTTTGATGAATCATGGGATATACTTGATAAGACAAACAACCTCTCAGATAAGATAGACTTAAACCTATCTCCTGCAAAACACCAACAGTCTACAAGGATTCTGGACGACGTAACTCATGTGTTCCGATAAGGATCCTTCGGCCGGGACTACCTCCTCCTCTGACTAAATGGACTAGGGACCACGATGGCTCGAGATGACGGAATCATGGGATCTAGATCAGGCACGTCATCATTCCCCCAACCATCTAGTTTAAGCTAAAAATTATGAATTTCATAAATCTAAATTTTAAACTCCACATGCTACTACTATATACGCAATGCATCTAATTTAATCAAGTTCTCTCAACATTGAGGGGTAATTATCAGGAGTTTGCACCTATAAGAAACCGGAACTGATCTAAAGTTCACAAAATGAGGCGAAATATCTAGTGTCTTATCTATTATTCCATTCTTCTAAAAATTACACCCACACTTCAAATCATACTCTTCACTTCATTCATTATGGAGAGGTTTGCATAATTTTCGGAGCCCATAACATCTAACTTGACTAAACCCTCCAGATTTTTTTCTCTCTTGCCTTGATTATTTTAAACCTCTCCCTTTCTCCTTAGTACCAAGTCTATTATCTAAATCATCATCAGCTATAATTATTTCTTTACTCATTACACTTTCACAAAACTTCTAGTTTTGTTACAATAATTATATGTATCAATAGTATTCAATTTTATTCTCTAAAAATATATTTATATTTTAATAAACTTATACACCTTTTACACATCTTATATGACCCATTTTAGACTCAATTTCTACAATATCTTTTAAATATGTTTTGCATGTAATCACCTTCAAAAATAAATAAGTTCTTACCTCTCAAATCACATCACATTATTCTTGTTGACCTCCACATGATCCACGGTAATTAGATTTATAAAGCAAATTCGACGAACTTCTGCAATAAAGGCACAAATCGTCAAAATACACTCGACGCCAAACTAGTAATTGACCATCAACGAACTTCCATCATTAAGAACATCAAATTGATCGAATATGCATCTTGCACAATTCCCGATCCAACCAATCGAGAAAAATTCATCGATGCGCTACGCGATATCGAGTCTGAAGTGCGACGATACTCAAACGACTCCGCTCGCGAAAATCAATCACGAAATGTCGAAAACCTATCAAACGAGACCGCCCACGCCGATGATGAGTCTGAATATCCGGTTAAGACGATACATATTTTGAATCAAAATTGATCCAATTCCACGCTGAACCAAATGAATCCGATCCAAACGGACGCCGTTATTCTAACATCGATAATAATCTAAGATTGATATACATATTAACTATATAATAATATCAACACCAAAATCAAAATTAAAATTGATTTTTATTTAAATAAACAAGGGGCTTTATAAATACTCCTATTAGCTAACCCTAAGACAACTCCAACAACCCTAACTGCCGCACTCTCTCTCTCGATTTGAACTTCCAAACTGAACGACTCCCCTCTCTCGCGCACAGCAGACCTCCTCTTCGATCCTTCCTGTCCCATCCACTGAGCAAAGAATGAGTGTCTGCCCCTTTCGACTGCCAGACGATTGAGCTCGTAGCCATCGCTCTCCTGATCTCCCTCGCAGTAGAACTCCTTCTCCCATTCTCCTATCCAACAACACTCAACTGAGCTCTTCTTCCGTTTCCTCCTTCTATCCAGTCAATACACACTTTCTCGACCAACAGAGCAACACTTTGTTTCGACTTCCCATCTCTCCTTCTGGGCTGCACAAGTAGTAACTTCCCTTCCTTCCTATCCCATTACTTCCTCCTCTCAACCGTCGACCTAGCCACAACCGTCATATTTCACTATTGAGTTGCTATTTTATTTGTTAAATTTGGAGATGGTAAATAGTGTTTGGATGTTTGGCATAAAAGAAGATGAAATTGAGTGAGATGCATTGAGAATATGTGGTTGGCGCTACTGTTAAGTAGATATAAAAAAAAAGAGGCGAAAAGAATGATAGGAGTTATCTGGTGATGACTATTCCATTTGTGGTCCCATCATCTCACCAATGTATATGTAAAAGAAGAATTATGATAAATGTTGTAATTTTAAGTATCCACTGTGATTGTCTCAACACGGGAAAATTTGCTGACATAAGATGCATGCTACCGATGACAAGGAAACCGTAATGTCTCTTATACATGTTTGAAGACCCATGTGATATTTTCATAAGCAATAGTAAAAAAAATCATTTACCGGTGTCAAGACATCTACTATGCACGCTTCACATAAGCGTGCAGAAGGCCTTAGACTCGATGCATCCCCTATAAGGGGATGACGGAGGTCGTCAATTTCATTTCAAATACCCGCATATGCCCAGTATATTAAATTCTCAGACGCGTCGCTTTAATACAATTGTAAATATTCGATGTGACATAAATACTGTGAATCGCTTCAATGACGAAAACCAGGATGTCTCTTATGCAGATATTGAAGGCCTATGCACGCTTTCTTAAGCGTGATGGGTTTAGAAGACCTCTTAAGCCGCGGTGTCGCAAGACACTTACCATGCACACCTCCTATAAGCGTGGTGGAAAGGCTTTGACACTCGGCGTATCCCTATGCGGACGACATCGAGGTCCAAATTGATCGACAAAAGACTTAATTAATTTAACAAAAAATAAACCGTAAGCTCAAAATTAAAATTTGAATTCAAATTGCAAATTGAAGGCTATGAACGCTTTCTGCGGTGGGTTTAGAAGATTCTGTAGCAAAGATTAATCACTATATACTTCTTAAGCATGATAGAAGGCTTTAGCACTCTAAAGCAAACCCCTATATGGGATCGGAGTAGAAATTTCATAGATATTGATAATTAATGAAATATGAAATAATTAAAGAATAATATTTGAAGCTTAAATGAGTAATAAGATCATTGATAAGTAATATACTAAGCTACAAATAAGATAAGATTGATAATTATCTCGACCGAATAATCTACAATAAATTAGATGTTATCCAATGCAAACAAATGAATATTAATCTAAATAATTGAACAGGAGCTTAAACATCTTACGCCACCGGATTCGCAACACATCGTACATGCAAACATAAGGCAATACCAAATTAATTTTGCATAAATTATGGAGTCAACTATCACTCAATTTAAGTGCTTCAAAATTTGTGCAATCATTTGAAAGATGTGAATTCTTGTTCAAAATATAAAGCAATCTTCAATTCGATTTGATCTTTTCAAAATTCGTACAAGTATTCTAAATAACTCGCATCGACACTAACGCTTAAATTTAGTAAGATGTTGACGAAGTTGACCGATCAGGATCGCAGTTAACAAAAAATCTAAAAATCTAACAATAATAAGAATTTCAACTTAAGAAAATATCTAAAACTAATTACGTGAGAGACAGATGGATCTATATTATCATTAATAGCAAGATCCGAATAATAAAAAATAATACATCCACTCCGATAATGATTGTGTTAAATGGAGATTTCAACCAAAGGGAATACTTCCATTAAAATGTAATCACAATCTTATATCAAATTAACTTAAATCAAGTGTCAACTCAAATGCAAAATCTAATGTTATTAAATTATAAATGCTTAAATGAAATTCAATCCTTAAATACTTAAAATAAAAAAATACATCCACCTTCCGTATCGCTTAAGTACAAATTAAGAAAACTCTAAATTAAAAGCAAGTATCAAATAAAGTATATTTTATATTCACTCTCAATCAATCTAATGGACGTACTGATCCTATCCGTATTTGGCCAAGACGCCACATATTATGCTACGCACGCTGATCCGCTCGCCGCCAAATAACACCATTATATTACGGTCACGAATGTAGCCCGTATGTTCTCCAATGGCTCTGCCTTTTGAGATGTGAACCATATGGTGAACCTGATAGAGCAAAAAACCTTCTATTAACTAATGTAGACTTAAGCATGTCTCCTTAAACAAACACCACCCCATGTCTACAAGGTTCCTTTAGACGACGCAACTCATACGCGATCTTCTATTACGCCCATCCTCCTCTAAGTAGACCAGACCACTACTGGATGATAAAACCATAGATCTCGCACGCCATCGCTCCAACCATCCACTTTAAGTTGAAATAATGAATTTCATAATTCATAATTTTATACTCCATATGCGCTATTATATGCTACGATCACATCTAACCACTCAAATTTTAATCTAAAGTTCTCAATATCGAGGGTAACTATGTGCACCTATAAAACTTGAAACCAGATCTAAAATCCTCACAAAATGAGGTAAATCTCCTGCAATGTCTTATCTACTATTCCATCTGCCTTCTGAAAATTTCACTGACATAAATCTACTCTTCATCGAGAGGTTGGTGACGAATTTTCAGAGCTCACAATTCTAAAGCAATAATTTCTTTTGGTTATTTTTTCCATACTCTTAAAATGTACATCATTAACTTCTACCCTATGTTATGTGATCAAACTCCCTCCAAGATTAATCTTCAATCTTTGCAAAAAAAATTTCATTTCTTCTAGAAAAAAGAAATTTATTTGATTGCATGACACTAAATTTATAAGTAATTAGGTATTCTCATTTTTTACGTATGCATTCTACAATTAACATTAACAAAAAAAATCTAGTATAGTACCATTATATTTATATCTCCCATTTCATAACGTTCATAAATCATTTCAAAGCCCATCCTACTAAAATTTGTATGCTGCTTTATCACATCTAATAAATATTCTTTCTTAATTATTATTACAATTTTTCTAGAAATAAAAAAAATTACCTACTTTTATGGGAATGTCATATTACATGTTAGAAAGAGTGATCGGGGTAGAAAAAATGACTATAAACATTATTATAACTTTTTTGGAAAAATTATCTGCTTTTTTTATAGAAGTTAAATACAAATTTTGCTATAAGAAGTGTAATATTTCATCCATCTCTTTACAAAATTAAAATTTTAAACTATCTTCTAATACAAATTGAGGAGCATAATTACTTACCACATTTAAAACATCCTCAATGACAATTATCTTAATAACATTCAATCCATTAATAACATTTTTTTGCCTGAATAATTTTATTTTTAACTTGTTATCCACTACTATCCCAACCTCACTCCTGTTGCTATCATTTCTAACATATGATACCTTATAATCTTCCCCAATATCCTTGGAATATTTTCTTTCCATTTAGTCACCTGCAATCAAGTAAAAATTATTTTCCTTTTAATCATCTGTGAACCAATTCTTTTATCTTCTTCTTTAAAGTTGCCAGATTTCAAGCAATAAATTTAATTTTATATTTAGACTTAATCAACCATTGCTTACTTTTCATTACAATGGTTTAAATTATGATATATCACTTGGGCATGTCACTTACGAGTAATGTATTAACAGAACTTTGTCTGCTTTTCACTAAAATTAAGTTGTGAAGCGTTGCCAGTTGGAATTGCCTAAAATTTTGAAACCCATCCATAAAAACATTGTTCTTTCTCAAAGAAAATAGTCCCGCTTTCTTCATTGAAACATAAGGGGTGTTTGGCAAACACGGAGGATTTAGTAAATCCATTGGTGTCAGAATCCAAGAACTGAAAGGAATAAATCCGATTGTTAAATCCGATTCGGATTTAACGAAATTTACGATCGGCGGTATGGCAAGAATTGCACTTCTTGTCAAATCCTTCCAAATCTTTTCGCCGAACCGATGGTTCCGTTCACTCTTCCCTCCCAAAGCCCTACCGTGCATCGCCTCTGGGATTGCATGTAAGTTCGCTCTACATGCTACATCGTGCCTCTTCCTTTTTTTTTTTGTTGAGATAAGTTTGGTTCCTTACAGTTGCATTTGTATAAAGCAAACTTATTAGTTCAATTAGAAAGTTGAGAAATCTTTTTTTCTTTTTGCCTGTGAAATATGTAAATCCTAGAGAATAAACATTTCGGTTGAACATTTGAACACTCAAAACCTCTATCTCATCCCATTATTCACCTAATAAATAGTATCAAGCTTCACACCTCCTCAATTCTCCCTATTCCTCTCTCTCTGAATTCCATTCCCAACCGACACCCCTAACTCCATCAGCCTTGCAGGACGGTTTACTCCAAGCCACGACCCACCCTCACTTCAGCCTACAGAGCTGCAGGCCCTCACCCTCAATTTTTTTTCTGAAAGATGGAGAATAGACGATCAAGAAAGAAGAGGTGAGAGGAGCCAAAGGCCTTTCTCTGGGTTGATTATGGAAGACCAACTGAGATATCTATCCATCTGTCAGAGAGAGATTAAATAGACAACCTATGATAATGTAATATCCTTTGTTTATCTTGCCTAATCCCCAAATAACTACTACTTCAAATGAAAAATAGACAACCTAATAATGAAATCATGATGCCAGCAGAAGAAATTAAAACAATTGGAAAAACAAATCTCATTTTTCTAGAAACTTTCTGTTAGTCGAAGTTTATTCTATAATTTTGTTCTGGCCCCTACAAAGAAAAAAAGAAAATTATTGCAATCACCCAAATACATAGAATTGTCATGAGATAGATTTGATTTCCTTTTTCTTTAGTAGTTTTTTAGTTCTAAGCTCTCCCAAAATGCTCACAAGTGTAGCCCAGATAATCAAATAAGTTTGAAGCTTGTGTTTTACATGCCCTTCCATTAAGTTTTCAAAAGCTTATGCTTCATTATGTATAAAGCCTAATGAATTTTACATCACTAAGTAAAGTGCTTTAATTTTCATTCATTGAAAATTCCTCTCATTAATTTTCTCAAATTATTTCTTAGAACAAATTTTCTCAAGCAGCTGCAAAGAATATGCACTTTTTCAACATTTCAAGCCTTTTAAAGATTTAAGTGATAATAAACTTAAAACATGAGTTTCCAAAATATTAAAAAAATGCCAATTCATATCCAATAATTTACTCAATTCATTTCATATGAATCTCATATTTTATCCTTAAGACTTTCAGAATCACAAAAATGGCAAGTATGCCTCCATTGTGACTTAAGTCACAAATGTGAAACAAAGAAACATACTCTCCAGTGTAAAGATAAGGCCGCAAAATCCTCGTATTCCTCACATTGATAGGAACCTCATGCTATTGATACACCTTTTTTAATATTTTGATGTTACACTTATCCATGCCATATATAGAATGAAGGAAATGTTATCTTTCTTATTTACATATATAATACCTAAGAATTTTTCTTATTTCCATGTTAATAAGTACATTCTATGTTTCTAATTTATTATTAATAATCTGTTTTGTTGCCATTTGAAACACAATAATTGTAACTAAATCTATATTTTTTAAGCTTAACACAGAAACTAATCAGACTGCTTGCTTAGATGGCACTCCAAATGCTAACAAACATAATTAAAACAACCATGAACAAAAAATAAAATAAAATAAAATAAAGATCAAACAAATAATCCCAACTTCCTTGAAGCATTGGCTGACCTTATTGACAAGAAAGATATAAGCAAATCGAATGGTCCAAATTGCCTTTTCCTCTTCCTCTTGGCATTCTTGCAGTATCTTTAAATATATAAGGAGAATGATAAACCAATTGACAGATCATACACTATTAGAAGGTCTAAACCATTCA
>CM038217.1:79765862-79901176 GCA_021442155.1 Cymbidium sinense | reverse complement strand
CAAGATGAGAATGCGGTTGATGATGGAAGAGCTTGATGCTTGATGAGTTAGGCTCAAGCTCATTTTAGAAACTATAGAAGGCAAAAAATATAAAGCATTCAATCATCTGACGGTGTGTCCTCAAACTTTTCAAGAAGGAGAATTGATCCTGGTGTTGAGAATATCAATTATTCCTCACATTCATTATATGTATAAATTTTACTTGGAAATTCTCTCATAACACAAGAATGTATTTTTGAAATGAAATGAACATCCCCCTGTGGGACAAGGGGAAATTTTTTTGTATGTCTATTTAGATCGACATCATGCTTCATGCCGAGATCCCTAAATAAATATACCTACTCAAGATAAATTTTTTTGTGAAAATTCTCCTATTACACAGGGAGAATTTTTAGATCTCTATATATAAATGAAATTAATATTATATGTTAATCTCTCTTAAGAGCAAATATATCAACTCAAATATTGATGTATTTATTTAATTTCATCTTAAAAAATTTTCAAATGTGTTAAAGAATTCCCCATGCAAGATAGGGGGTGTTTCATTATTTTCATATGGGTTGACATCGTGCAATAAGATGAGATCCTTGAATATATTCTGATTCAGGTAGACATCATACTTTGAACTGAGATCCCCATTTGATTACTCTACTATCCTAAAGTTAAAGGTACTTTTGATTATCATGAATAGTAAAGATGTATCTTTAAATAAGTTGCACATAAGATGATCTTACAGTTGAAAGATTCATCTTCTATGCTTATGAAAGTCCTAAAAGTCAAATGAGAGGACTCTTGATTTGTAAAATTTGATATTGTTAAGTTGAAGAAATGCAAGTCCGTCTACAGCTCAAGTCCAGAACTTAAGCGAGTCCTCCGTTGGACTCAACAAGCCCAAATGTGGCGAGTCGCTGACTGCTCTTCGCACTCAACAAGCCATAAGAAAAGATCGTAGTGGTAGAGCCCCCGCTTGCTAGTCAGATGACAATAGCTATTTTACCTCAAGGTGACTTGACTTAACATGTCCAAGTCATTTATACTCAAAAATTCTCTTAATTGATTAATAGACAATGAACGAGACTATAGAAGAGGATTTATCCTTCAAACAGCATCTGTGTAAAATATCTTGAAGATATACAAAGATGAAGATAAAAAATCTCAAGTGTAGTATAAAATAAAGAAGAGAGAAATACTTATTTTCCACTAAGAGAATAAGATGATACATGATTGATGAAAAGAGAGAAAAAAATGTACATCAAGGAAGCCTAGAAGCTCGGCTATGTTGAATAAGCACTAAAGGCGATGCTCACTCTCCCATAAACTATAAAGCCTCCTAGCTTTAGTCAAAGCAGCCTCAGCATCCACCATAGCTCTGTGGCATACCTGGTAATGGTATTGTTCTTGCTCTATAGCCCGAGCTCTCCCAGCCTACTCTGCTTGCAAGTCCGACTGGAAAGATATCACACTCGTGGGATCCCTCCTCAACTCCCTGATCCTAGCAGCCTATCTATCTAACTCAAAAGTGGCATCTATCTACCTCTAACGATCATTTCGTAGAGCCTTAGCACTCTTCTCAAACTCATCATGTGCTAGGTCGGTGCCTCCTGAAACGACTACTCACGAGCTCTGCCGTGTGCCGAGGAGGCGTGATCTCATCTAGTGGATCAAAAACTCTATGTCTCTACAAAGAGCCTCCAAGTACCTAAGAATCTACTCCTCCAAACCAGTGCAAGCTAGAAGATCAAGAATGAGGTTTGCATATGATGTGAAGTGGTCTAGTGACTCTTGTGAGCCCGAAGTAAGCCTAGAAATCACATCCCTAAAACATCAGGTCATAATCCTGCATGACTCTGTCTCGTGAATCTGGTGAAGACGGATATCAGTGATAGATCTCAGACTCATAACCCACCTCAAGTACTACAAGAAATAAATGAAAATAATCAGCATAAAGCAAAGAAGTAAATGTAAAGAAGTGCAACTAAAGAACAAAGAGAAGAAGAAAGTACCTTAACATGGTGAATCTAACTGAACTGGTGTGTCATAAGTGGCATAGTCCTCGATCCTTCACTATCTGATAAGCTCCAGAGCTATATGCTGGCTTAGTAGAAGCCTCACTAGGTATGAGGTCTCTCACCTATGAAGTCTCCCAGGAGAATGGACAAAGTAAGGCTCAGTAGGGAAAAGTGGCTCCATAGAAAGAGTAGCAAAATTTGAGGTCATAGTTTCAAAGGGCACACTTGACAGCTCAACTCCAAAGTCCTCAGTTGCATATCCAATACTAGGCACCACTGGCACCTCCTCAGTCGGTCACGTGGAAGTGAACTCATGGAATAATCAACCGAAGCTCAAATAGGCTCTGTAGGATGACTACACCTACGTCTATGAGCTGGCGAAGAAATCTAAGTGTAGTTAGGAGCAGAATCCCTAGCTCTAACTCTGCTATGAGGAGTGGTGTCCTCAACCCTAACTTGCTCATCAACTGGTGAATCTATCACGAATCAAATTAAAATATCAGGTACATTTAATATATCTTAATGATATAATAAAGAGAGATAACATAAGCATTGAAAAAGAGAAAGATAGTGATTATTTCTTTAGTGATGCTATCTCCTATCGGTGGTGACTGATGATGAGTCTTTTGACCTCGAGGAACTACTAAAGATCTCACCCTCTGTTCATATCTTCTAGCACCACGCTTTAGGAAAGGATCAAAAGACAATCGTACCTAGGTGAGGTGGGTATAACTAACCCCTGTGTGACTCTATGGAGGAGCTATCCGAAAGTGAGAGCCAATACCAAGCCTTAGTAAATGTAGCCAAACAATGGAAGCAGTGTGTCTCAAGGGGAATCGTCATGATCTTCCTAATGTTCACTACACCAGGGATGAATAGCCTACTATCATGAGCAGTTGACTGGAAAAAACCAAACTATCATGCAACCCGGTTGGGCTGATAGCCCTCTATAACAATCAACTGACCAAATTGTTAACATAACTTTCTTGGATGTATCTTGAAAAAAAATACTACTCTCAATGTTTTGACCATGAAGCATTGAATGTCACATTCTCATCAAAATTGTCAATGAGATCAACCTCCATCAAGATGGTTGACCAAATATGTCTATTTGGTGAACTAATAAAATCGATCTCTAACCAAATGAGGAGCAAAGAAGAAGATGCAAATCCACTCCATCTCCAAAGTGGATGATGCTCAGTATAACTGCAAAACTATGGGATATGCTCACTCTAAAAAGTACGTTGGGCACTAGAAACAAGCAAAGGCGCCATGTATGTGAAGGTGAACCCAAACGTACAAATACTTCCAAGGTAGAATCACATCTCGCAACTCTAGAGAATCTGCCCTAGAAATCATCTCCAATCTGTAAATATTGGCTAACACTGCTGGGGCGAGAGAAACTCGCTTACCTCAAGAGATCCCACTGGCTGCTAATAAAGCACTTGGTAAAATTGATCCCTCTGCAATGGGGAGTACAAAAATATTGAGCCATGTCACTATAAATCCTGCTAAGAATAAATTCTCGCTCAATCCCTGTATAGTTAGAGAAGTCCTCCCTACTGGTAATGTAGGCTCCACAGTCTACTCAAATAAATAACTACAATCAGACACACTCAAGCAAAAAGGATCATGTAGTACTACAGTCTCCTCGGATAGAGCATATTCCTATAAAAATCTTTGAATCCATGCACTCACAGGCAATGTAGCCTTTGATCGTCTAGATCATCTTAATGTTCTGAAAGTCTAGTGATAGTGGCTCAAAATATTAATATAAATAAGAGGCATGGCTAACCTACCTCGTCAATCACTATCATATGAAGGCTGCTTGTAGAATAACTCCTCATCAAGCGGAATGCACTATTCGTAATGATAAACAAACACCAAAAGGCCTGACACAACTTGTAGATCTTAGAGTGTAACTCCCTCCAACAACTATATCCCGAACTCCGCCACTCCACAAACCCAAGAAGAAGGTATACCTCCAAAATTAAAAAAGTCACATATACTAACTCATAAATGTTAGCCGTCCATAAACTGTCTTTGTGAGCCTGCAAGACATACCTAGCCCATGTGATGTATCCTTGTGGAAGACTAGGAATCCTGCCAATGGATGAATCTCGAAGCAAGTCTGATGAGCTCGACTGTAACTGACTATGGCTAAGAAGTCTAGACTGACTCATTTGCTCAATGCTGTTAGAAGCAAGCTGTAAAATATCACAATATCTAGAACTGAGTTGAGATACTATACTGTCTAGAGGATTGTAGTCCCCACATTTTAGCTTAATGATAGCCACCCAATCAACGGGATCCTCAGAAGCAAAAGAGTTTGATGTATAGTTAGAAACCATAGAGGAGTGTGCAAAGAAACTTTGGTAAATATCACATCATCTCAACATATTAGTGTGTTGCCCGATATTAGCATCTCCATGAGGATCATGTCTATCAATCTCCTGCCAAATAGCCTCCTCGCTAGGCTCATTAGAAGACAAGTCATCAGATCTCCTCCAGCTAAACATTCTCCTATCAAATGATCAGAAAAAATACATATAAGAACATAGGTGACATGACAAAACATAAACAAGGAGAAAATAATGAGCTACACTTAGGAACCACAAATTAGCTCACAACAAATTCCATCCACATTATGTGCGTATCATATTTGTTGGGGATCCCATTTCTTGGGAATAAAAAAGGGGGAAAGGGAAAAGAAAAAAATAGTAGTGCAAATATATATATATATATATATATATATATATATATATATATATATATATATATATATATATATATATATATATATGTTCTTATATATATTGATAGAGAGATGAAAAAAGATAATCGAAAGCCCTCTTTCCTACCTATACCTCACTCGCTCAATTGGATTCATTCCACTCCTTCTTTCATTCGGCCTCCTTATAATAAAATAAAAATGAAAGTCGAAAAAAAAATTGCTCACCCACTCGAGATCCTACCTCTGGTTCCAAAATCATTCCCTCCCATCACCATAAAATGGCAAGTGTGATTCTTCCTTAACCATTCCCGCTGGTGTTCCACTCTTCATTTTGTTTAATAAATTACAAACTAACTATCATCAAGAATAACACACCATAATCACCATGGTTAACTCCCCCCTTATTTCAACTCTGCTAGGATAATTGAAAAATGAGTACCATAGATTTCAAGGAGTTAGTGAAGCTTTAAAGAAAATGAAATGTGGAAAAGCTAGGACCGGATAATATTCCAATAGATGTGTGGAAATGTTTAGGAGATCAAGAAATTCTTGGCTTACAAATCTTTTTAATGTTATTTTAAAGACTAAAAAGATGCCAGATGAGTGGAGAAAGAGTCTATTGGTTCCTATATTTAATAATAAAGGTGATGCACAAGAGTGTGCAAATTATAGAGGAATTAAGTTAATGTGCCATACATTAAAATTATGGGAGAGTAATTGAGCATAGGTTACGATGTGATCTGAAGTTTCGACAATCAGTTTGGTTTCATGCAGTAGATCTACTATGGATGCTATACATTTGTTAAGAGGGTTGATAGAAGCATAGAGAAAGTAAGAAGGATCTACATGATATTTATTGATTTAGAAAAGCTTATGATAAAGTCTCAAGAGATGTTCTTTGGAGAGTTCTAGAATAGAAAAGAGTTAATATTGGTTATATTCAAGTCATTAAGGATTTGTATACTAGACATTACTTGTGTCCAAACACAAGGAGGACTGACAAAATATTTTCCTATTTCAGTTGGATTACATTAAGGATCAACATTAAGCCCTTATCTTTTTTACTTAGTTATGGATGTTCTTACGAGGAATTCACAAGAAGATGTACCTTGGTGTATACTTTCTTTGACATTCTTCTTGTTGATAAGACTAGAGAGTCCAACGAAACTTGAATTATGGAGGTCAACTTTAGTCAGGTTTTCATTTAAGTAGATCTAAAGCTGAATATATGGAGTGTAATTTTGGTTGTAGAAATTTTAGTGATAGTGTTGTGACTTTAGGTGATCAAGTCATTAATAAGAGTGGCGATTGAGATATTTAGGCTCTATTGTCCAAAATGATGGTGAAATAGATGGAGATGTTATTAGTAGAATTCAAGTTGGATGGTTGAAGTGGAGGAATCGTCGGCCTATTATGTGAAAGAAAAGTTCCACTTAAACTTAAGGAAAATTTTATAAGATGGTGGTAAGACCACGCAATGACTTATATGGTGCGAGAATGTTGGCCAATAAAGAGAAGCATAAGACTAAGTTAAGTGTTATAGAGATGAGGATGCTTAGGTGGATGAGTGGCTTTACTCTTAGAGATAGAATGCAAAATGAGTATGTTCGAGAAAAAGTTGGAGTAGCTCCAGTGGTAATTAAGATTAGGGAGAGTCACCTTAGATGGTTTGGCCACATAAAGCGTCGGCCGTCCGATGACCCGATTAGGAGAGTAGATGCTTAGATTTGCCTTATGTTAAGAAAGGTAGAGGTAGACCTAAAAAGACTTGGTTAAGATGTATAAATAATGATCTTAGTATACTTGAATTAGATGAGAATTTGACACATAATAGGATACAATGGAGATGAAGGATTCATGTAGCTGACCCCACCTAGTGGGATTAAGGCTTGTTGTTGTTGTTGTTATTGTTGTTGTAATGTATTGACCGTAGTGGTAGCGGTAGTAACCACCACTTTGCCACTATCGCAGAGTTTGTCCAGATAGATTGTCTCCCTGGCCAACCCAATGTAGAGTTCAACCGTACTTAGGATATGTCATGTGAATGTAAAGGCGGTTGTGTGCTCTTCTATTGGCTTGTTGGAACTCAGTATGCATTACTGACCTACCCTCATACGTGGTGAGCGACAACGGGTTATTCTTCAACAACAGGAGACTCTTAATGCACTTCCAAAAGCCATCCGATCCAGCCTCACTCATTTTCTTTTCTATAATCTTGTGTAAAGGGTCTATTTATTCCAAGGAGTTTCTAATGATTTACTTTTCAAATTGGTGTTAGAGATGAAAGCTAAATATTTCCCCCCAAGGGAGGATGTGATTCTACAGAATGAAGCACCATCTGAGTTTTACATACTGGTTATTAGCACTATTGATCTAATTGATCACAAATGTGGAATTGAACAGGTTGTTAGAGAGGCAAAGACAAGCCATTTTTTTGGAGAGATTGTAGTTCTTTGTTACAGACCCTAGTTATTTACAGTTCGAACAAAAAAAAACCTATACCAGTTATTGAGGATGAACTGAACTTCATTTCTTTGCATTGTGCAAGCAAATGTTGGAGAGAGACTATAATAATGAACAATCTACTTGAAAGGTAGAATTATGGAGGGAATTTTGAGGGAGATTAAGAACACCCTAGCTCAAAGAAGAATGGATTTTCCTCTCTCTCTCTCTCTCTCTCTTCATTTTGCTATCATCAAAGGAGATGATCTATTGTTGCATCAACTACTTAAATGTGGTTTAGATCCCTATGAATTTGATAATAATGATCACGCGACTTTGCTTCTGGTGGCATCTAAAGGAAATGAGAATTGTCTACTTCTCCTACTATATTATGCTCATTAGGGCGAGATGAGATGAAAATTGATTGTGGTGTCACAAGACACCAGTCACTATGCTCATTAGAGTGTACCAAGTAAGCCAAAATTATTAGATGTCACTCCCCTATGCCGAAATGATGTCAAAAATTTGTCAAAATATGGGACTTAGAAAAAAAAAAAAGGCTGCTTCTACTTAAATATGTGAAAATTATATATGTTTACTACTTACAGATTTCATGACCCCGCTAATACCCATTAGGGCATAGTGGGTATGAAGAGATGGATGTACTATCACAAGACACCACTACTTCACTCATTAGTATAGTAAGCCAAAGCAGTTTCAATGCAACCTCTACTGAGGGACGATCTTGAATCTTGTCAAAATGTTGCTGAAATTCAGACTAAAATTCAAGACTTAAATAAATTTAAATGAAAATCATCTAAACTTAAGTTAAACAAATAGATATACAATAAATATGAAGATGAATGTTAAATCAAAGAGAAATAGAGTGAGAGCACTTTAAAAAAAATTTGAAAGAATAGAACACTTATTTAAAATGCAAGTATAATTTGAGGAGGCCAATACTAAACTCACAAAAGACTCATAATAAGTTTGAAGTTTTATTTTTAATAAGAATGAAATGTGATGTCGAGTTTAGGATAAATCCATATTAGATTTGATATCTTTCCATGTAAGTAAAGCTTCTCTTTGAAAATTCAAAGTGTTAAATTCATGAACAAATAATCAATTTGAACAATATTAATTAAGCATTTGAACGATCGCATTTGATGTCAAATGAAGTGAGGATTTCAATTGAATATAAAATGACCAATAATTGGTGGTAAATCTAAATTTCCAATTTCAAATTGTGAACAAAGGTGCGCAAGTGATTTGGTAGCTTTCTCATAAGCATAAATTCAATAAGGCAACTCATGATTATTCATGAATGTGGCCTTTAAAAGGATCATTTGGATCTTGCACTTATAGTCGGGTTTGAAGCACAAGAGATTGGTTGAGTGCTACTTTTTAGATAAAGTAAGCTTCATAAGAAATTTTCACTGAAACTAAATATCTTATCAGCAAGTATGGTCAAGACTTCTTAATGAATAATTGACGCATATTTGAAAAGAGCCTCAATTTGGATAAGCTTGCTTGGAGAGAACAAAAATTGAATGTGAATGAATAATGGAGGGTTATATGTTTGTTAATAAGTTAAGCAAAGATACAACAATTCATATAAACCTAATTACATCGCATAGGATATTCAATTCTTTGTAGAAGCAAATAAAAGGAGACACTAAATTAAATTCTACATGAATGAATGAGCTTTCTTCAATCCAAAATTAGAAAATTCTTATTCTAATTATGATATTCAAAATCAATAATTTCATTGATTAGATGAAATTTTCACATCTATAAATACCTGCATGTGCTTGGACATGGAGATTTAAAGTATAAATTTTAATGTCTGAAAAGGCTGCGCAGGCTAAGTTGGAATTAAATAAAATTATAAAATCAATGTCATAATTTATAAATAAAATTATCTACATTCTCAAAACACCTGCATGGGCCCCGACACTATGCTAAATGCTTAAACTTAGTGTCTGAGGATGTTGCACAGGTTGCTTCGGTTTGGTCTTAAGACCGGGTCCAGGTTAACAAAACCTAAAAATTCAATTATTATAAGAATTCCAACTTATTAAAATATCTTAGAAGCTAATTTTATCTTATGAAAGTATATTTGATCCTCATTAGGAGCTAAATAGAGTTGACAGGATCTAAAGCTCTTAAATATATTCAAATTAATCAAGTAACTACCCCGATGATGGCTGTATTGAATGGTGATTTCAATCAGAGAAAATACTTCCATCAAAATGTGATTCTAATTTTAAATCAAATTAACTCAAATTAAATATAAATCTAATTACAAAATCTAACATGTCATTAAGTGTTAAATCGTTAAATGAAATTCAATCCTTAAATACTTAAAGCAAACTCCCTTCAATGCCACCGGATCTATAATTTTTCGTATAAATAGACAGAAGGTGACATTAAATTAAATTCTGCATGAATGAAGGAGCTTCCTTCAATCTAAAATTAGAAAATTCTTATTCTAATTATGATTTTCAAAATCAATAATTTTATTGATTAGATGAAATTTTTTAAGCTATAATTACCTGCATGTGCTCGAACATGGAGATTTAAAATACAAATTTTAATGTCTGAAAAGGTTGTGTATGCTAAGTTAGAATTAAATAAAAATATGAAATAAATCTCATGATTTAGAAAGAAAATTATCATAATTATTTAAAACCGGTAGGAGGATCTTGTGATTTGATTTGGTCTTGCGGTTAGGGTCAGTTAACAAAATCTAAAAATCCAATTATCATAAAAAATTTTAACTTATTAAAATATCTGAGAAGCTCATTCTTTCATGTGATAGTAGATCTGATCCTCTATTATTAAACTAATAGAGTCAACATGATCAAGCAAACTCATAAACCCCGATGATGGTTGTGTTGAATGGTGATTTCAACTGGAGGGATACTTCCATCAAAATGTGATTCTAATTTCAAATCAAATTAACTCAAATTAAGTATCAATCTAAAAATGCTTAAATAAAATTCAATCTCTAAAACCTTAAAGATAAAATCCAATCCACCTTCCGTAATTGTTTATCGGAGGTGACAAACCAAGAAAACTCTAACTCATAAAGGAACTAATGTCAAATCAAGTGTTCTACTATATTCACTCTCAATCAATCTCATGCTAGTAAAGATATGGCCCATGTCCTCTGATTGCATGGCTTGGCCAACAGGCTCCACATATGATGTAATTACGACCAGAGTCCTCTGATCGGGTGGTCACTGTCAAATGGAACCATTATATTACGATCATGACCGTAGCCCGTATGCTCCCCAATGGCTCTGCCCTTTGAGTTGTAAATCAAAACCCGTCTCCTTTGACAAACACCACCCTAAGTTTACAAAGATTTCTTGGATGACGTAACCCATGTATTGTTGATAAGGATCGCCGTCGGGTTGGGTCCACCTCCTCCCATTAAGTAGACTATGGATCACGATGGCCCAGGATGATGAAACCATGGGATCTAGATTGAGCATGTCATCATTCCCTCAAACATTCGCTTTAGTTAATAATGATGAATTTCATAAATTCTAAAACCCTAATTTTAAACTCCACAAGCTATTACTATACGCTACACATTAAGCAATTTAATGATTAGCCTTAATCGAAAGTTCTATCTTAGTATTGAGAGAGGTAATTAATGCTAAGTGCTTATGTCTATAGAAAACCTAGAACCATATATAAAGTCCTCACCAAATGAGGGAGAAATCTCTTGGTAGTGTCTTATCTACTATTCAATCTACCTTTTGAAAATTACACTGACACTTAAATCATATTCTCTTTAATGTGAGAGGTCGATGGCTAATTTTTTGAACTAAGAGTTTCCTCAAATTGTCTTGGTCAATCAATCAAGTATAAAGATCTCTTAGATTCTGACTGCTTGTAGTCACTAAACTAGATCTAGTTTGAGATTGAACAACTATCATCATTGGGCCAGATGGCGGAGGCTCTTTCTGAACTTTTCTTGTGGCTTATTGGTGAGAGAAGCGTCGACTCGACCATTTTGGGCTTGTTGAGTTTGACCTTTAGAACCTACTTCAGTCTTCAACTTAAGCTATGATGGGATGGTGATTTAGTCATCAAACTAACGAATGGGGGCTCTTTCACTGTGGCCTTTTCTTATGACTTATTGACCTAGGAGAGCATTAATAACTTAGCCATTTGTGGGCTTGTTGAGTTCGGGCTTTAGAACCCATTTGCGTCCTAGACTTCAGGATGTAGAGGTTGATGTTTTTCTAACTCAGTTGTTTGAAGCTTCCAAAATTGGGAGTTCTTCTGACTTGATCTTCGACATTTGATGAATCTTGAAAAGAAGTTTTTTTTTATATTTAGAGCTATCTTTTCAAGTGTAGAAATAGATTATTTTTGTTCCTTGCAAGAGCCTGTAACTTTAATAAAAATAATATATATATATATATATATATATATATATATATATATATATATATATATATATATATATATATATATATATATTCAGGGATCTCAGCATTAAGGTTGATGTCAACCTGAATATATATACAAGAAGGCCCCTTGTTTCACAGGAGAGAATTGAACAACCTTGATCATAAAAAGGGACTCCTATCTGACAGGAGGATTGCAAAATATCTCAAAAAAATATCACGGAGTTTGAACTTATTTAATATAAATAAATGTTGCTCATTCTCATCATCATGTATATTTATTTGAGGATCTCAATTTAAAGCACGATGTCGACTCAGATAAATATGTAAAAATGCTCCCTGTCTTGCAGGAGAAATTCTAAAGCACTTCAAAAGAGCTATAAAATAATTTAAGAAAATATATCAATATTTGAGTTGATATATTTGATCTTAATAAGATTTTAGCATGTATCATTGACTTTATCTATATATAGAGATCTAAAAATGCCCCATATAATAAGAAAATTTTTAGGGAAAATTTTTTTTATCGTCTTGAGTAGGTATATTTATTTAAGGATCTCGGCATGAAGCACGATGTCGACCTAAATAAATATACTAAAAAATATCCCCTGTCTTATAGGAGGCTTTCTATTATACCTCGAGAATGTATTTATCATGTATAATACTTTTTTAGGTTTTTTTTTTTTTTTTTTTTTTTGAACAAGCCTTAATCCCACTTGGGTGGGTTTACATGAATCCTTCGTCTCCATTGTGTCCCATGTGTCAAATTCTCATCTAATTCAAGTATACTAAGATCATTATTTATACTTAACCAAGTCTTTTAGGTCTACCTCTACCTTTTCTTAACATAAGGCAAATCTAATGCATCTACTCTCGGTCCTTCAGTTTAGGCGCTTTATGTGGCCAAACCATCTGGCGACTCTCCCTAATCTTATCTACCACCTCCAACTTTTCCCGAACATACTCATTTTGCATTCTATCTCTAGGTAAAGCCACTCATCCACCTAAGCATCCTCATCTCGTAACACTTAACTTAGTCTTATGCTTCTCTTTTTGTGCCAACATTGCACCATAAGTCATTGGGGTCTTACCACCATCTTATAAAATTTTCCTTAAGTTTAAGTGGAACTTTTATCACATAATAGGCGGATGCATTCCTCCACTTCAACCATCCAACTTGAATTCTACTAATAACATCTCCATCTATTTCACCATCATTTTGGACAATAGAGCCTAAATATATCACTCTTATTAATGACTTGATCTAAGTCACAACACTATCACTAAAACTTCTACAACTAAAATTACACTCCATATATTGGTTTAGATCTACTTAAGCGAAAACCTTTAGACTCTAAAGTTGACCTCCATAAATCAAGTTTAGTTTGGACTCATCTTCATTCATAAGAATGCTCGTACATATCTTATGCTTAATATAACCAAGTAAATAATCTTTGATCCTGTTCTCAATCCCAAGTATACATCCTCCTTGGACTTTATCTATAAATTTCTCTCTGTCTAGAACTTCATGTAGATATCTTACTTTCTCTTATTTCTATCACCCTCTTCATGTATAGCATCCATGAGATCTACGGCATGAAAGTGATTGTCAAACTTACGTATCACATAACCTATGCTCAATTACTCTCTCCCATAATTTTAATGTATGGCACATTAACTTAATTCCTCTTGCACACTCTTGTGCATCACCTTTATTAGGAACCAGACTCTTTCTCACTCATCATCTTTTTAGTCTTTAAAATAACATTAAAAGATTTGTAAACAAGAAATTCCTTGATCTCCTAAACATTTCCACACATCTATTGGAATATTATCCGGTCTCTGACTTTTCCACATTTCATTTTCTTTAAAGCCTAACTTCAGGTTACTAATGATAGAAATGAAATTCTGATTGTTTATTAAGGTTGCTAAAATCAATCGTCTTTCAGATCCTTCATTGAAAAGTTTATCAAAATATCTCATCTATTTTCAATATCTTTTCTAAGAAAAGCACTTTATTATTTTCATCCTTAATGCACTTTGAACTATGTCTTTACTTCTCTATCTCTTTGCTGGTAACTTATACACTATTCAATCTATTGTATAAATCACTAAAATAAATTTTTTGCAACATATATTGCTTTCTCTCTACAGACTTTATATCTTTCCCGATTCTCAGATTTTACATCTAAACCAAGTTTTATAACAATGCTTCTTATTTTTTATCTTTTCTTGCACACTCGACTCCACCACCAACTATTCTTATTAAGAAGCTTTTCCTTTTGATTCTCCAAGCACATCTTTAGCAACTTGCTTAATTTCACTTGATATTTTTCCCATAGCGTTAGCATCTTTATGAACACCCCAAATTCTAATATCTTGTAGCTTGCTCTTAAAAATATTTTTTATTTGTGTTCTTTAAGTGTAATCTAGGATAATAATTTAGTTTATTTTTCTCTTACAACCATCTTAAAATCTAAAATCTAGTCCATGTTGGGTACTTAAAATTTCACTTGGTATGACCTTAATCTTTACAATTTAAAGCGATCTATTTTTCTTATCGGAAAATAATCAATCTGTTTTACTAGATCCATTTTTATAAGTAATAATATGTTCATCTCTTAAAAAAATTAGTATACAAAATCATAAGCTAAAGCAAAATCTAATATAGTCTACCTTCTTCATTAGTAAATCCAAATCAACCACCATGAATACTTTTAAAATCTTCTACTACTCTGCATGTCCATTTAAATCTCCTCCAATAAATACTTTTTCTTCAAGAGGTGTCATTGTATTAATCCCTCATTCCAAATTCTTTTACGCTACCTCCAAGCCTGCTTGAGGAGCATGGACACTTATAACATTGATAATCTTAGTATCATAATCTTTAAAAGCTATAATTCTATCTCCACATCTGTGCTTATAACATTATCCTTCAAACTTTTATCTATAATCACCTACACCATTTCTAGTTCTACTTTTGAATACCAAAGTTTAAAACCTAAACTATCAATCTCCTTGGCCTTCTCACCAACCCATTTAGTTTCTTGAACACATAAAATATTTATCTTTCTATGAACCATAATATCTATTAATTCCATTAATTTAGTATATTCCAAGATCCTAACCTAATTCTAGTTTCATGGACTTGTCATCATCAAAATGTGGGAACCCTTGCTTGCCCGCACGTGGCTCTATTTTTTTTTTCAAACCATCTGGCATTAACTTCCGGGGATACAAGCATTACAATGATTTAAAGGATTCATGTCATGATTATTTAGACAAATTTTCTTTAATTTACTCACTACCTAGCAACCCTCCATCCCTTGGGATGAAATGTTAATCTTGCTCGAATAATTGGTGGCATTGGTCTTTCACCCTTTAGGTCAATGAGTTGCCCCTCCTTGATACACTTTTTCAATGACAAAAGGGCCCACCCAATTAGGCTCAAATTTTCCATCAATTCTTCAATTATGAATAATTGGTCTTCTCAGCACCAGACCAATTCCTTTTTTTTTGGAATGTTCAATGTCACACTATATGATCAAAAGTCGTAGATATCTTTGCTCGATAAACTTCCAGATTTTAATGAGCTTGTAATCCAACTTCATCAAGTGTGTCAAGCTCTTCCATCTATTGATGAACATTTTCATTATGCATGAGATTGTCTTGAATGACTACTCAAAGTGAAAGTAATTCAACTTCAACTGGCAAGATTGCTTCAACTCCAATTAATTTGGCATAAGGAGTGGATTTTATGGGAGTACAGTCTAGATGTCACTTCATTACCTTTCTTTAAGGCAGTTTCACTTTGAGACTCTGGCCTCCGAATTTGCCTACCTTTTTGCAGGGATCTTTCAATGGTGGATTCTTGGACATGCGATCCAGGTGTCACACCTCGATGCTCACCGTGCCGAACTTGAATTGGTTGACATCTTACCAGGGTTGTAGGAGGAGGTCTCTTTGAAGGAGCAACTATGGCCTCCCTGATGACATGACCTTGATATTTTCTTTTTATCGATCATTTCACCTTAATAACTTATAGGACCTAATGTACTCTTACATATACAGTTTCGAGTTTCCTCATTGGAGAAGCTGGAACCTGGCATTGTTGAGTCCAGAAAGATAATTTAATTTGACTAGTAGAGATGTTCCACTTTACCCATCTCAAGTTATCAAACCTATTATGGGTTGGAACACTAGCTTCTGGTTCCACAACTGGGTTGCATAATTGTTTGCTTGAACAATGACTGTTGAGCACACAGTTTAGCATTTATCTTTCTCTAATGTCTCTAGGTTACCTAGCTTTTAGATGAAGAAGCTTCTGCATCGCTACTTCTTCTCAAGGTTTCGTCCTCTATATTTGTTTTCCTTTTTGCCAGGACCTTTCGACAATGAATTCTTTGACATGCAGTCCAAGTGTCACGCCCTGATGCTCACAATGCAAGGTTTGTTTAAAATGATCTTGAGTTCTTACTACCACTTATAGTAGCTTTTGTAGTTAAGCATTTTTGGCTTCTTTGATAATTGACCTTTGATGCCTCTTTTTCATAAGACCTTTCTCCTTAACAACTTTCAATATCTTATGCACTATAGAGGACAGAGTCTCACGATACCTCCTTTGTGAGATTATAGCATGGTGTCGTTGCCCCCAGGATGATTATTTGATATCACTAGTAGAGCTGTTCCTTTTTAGCCACTTGAGATTTTTAAACTTCTTATGAATGGGAACAATCGCTTCTAGCATCAAGTATGGTCACATGGTTAGTGATTCAGGTAGCAACTGCTGAGCTCACAATTCAGCTTTTCTTATCATTTGCATTCTACCAAATTTTCCTCGAGAAGAGGCGGCTTAAGCATTATGCATTCCTAGTGTAAAAGGTTCAACTGGTAGAGTGATTGCATTCTCAGTTATGATTGCCACTTTACGCGGTGATGGTTCTTTTCATGGTGAGCCTTGATCTTTCAAAAGCGAAGTTCTCTGGAGAACTCCTTAAAAATGGTTATTGAATTGATTGGCGAGCATAACGAGTAGGAGCTTCAATAAACTAAGGCTTTCCGGCATGACCTCGGACGAGTGCACCACAGGTGGGTACTTCAGGAGTTGCAGTTATAATAGCTAGGATGAGTGCACCAAATTGAATGGTAGCTCCAACATCTTTTGTGTTGATGATGGTGTTAGCTAAGCAGATGTTTGCACCACGCCTTAGCTGAACAGTGAATGGTGTGCTATGTAGATCCATTCTTCATAAGTAAAAGATGGGGATTAGTAATTAATAATTATTATTTCACCCCATACTTTCAAAATGCAGAGGTACTATAGAACAAAATAATAGTGTAATAAAGATACACTCTATAGAATAATTCATTCGACATAGAGTCTCACACATTAGTAATTTGAAATTATTACACATTTAAATCACCATTTTTGTTTTGAGTTTTTAAATATTTTGTTGCTAATATAGCACATATATGACTAGCCAAATATGGAAAGAGAATCTTGTCCCTAGCGGAGTCGCCAGAAATCTATAGGCTCTAAAAATTCACCACCGACCTCTCTCAAATGAAGAGAGTATGGTTTAAAATATCAGTGTAATTTTCAAAAGGCAGATGGAATAGTAGAGAAGACACTACCCAAAGATTTTGTCCTCATTTTGTGAGGACTTTAAATTCGATTATTGGTTTCCTATAGGCGCAAACACCTATAGTTAATTACCCCTCTCAATGCTGATAGAGAACTTTCGATTAAGGCTAGTTGTTATGTCGCTAAATGTGTAGCGTATAATAACAACATGTGGAGTTTTGGAATTTAGAATTTAGAATTTATGAAATTCATCATTATTAACTTGGTTGGGGGAATGATGATGTGCCCGATCTAGATCACATAGTTTTGTCTTCCCGTGTGTGGTCCCTGTCTACTTTAGGAGGAGGTAGTCAACCCAACCTGATCAAAGGATCCTTATCAGCAACACATGGGCTATGTCATCCAAGAAATCTTTGTAAACCTGCAGTGGTATTTATCTAAGGAGACGGGCTTAAGTCTATCTTAACTGATAGAGAGCTTTTTGCTCAATCAGATGTACCCTTTGATTCACAACTCAACGGGTAGAGCTATTAGGGAGCATACGGGCTACAGTCGTGATCGTTATATAATGGTTCCATTTGGCGGCAACCACCTGATTAGAGGACTTTGGTCATAATTGGATCATATATGGAACTTGTTGTCCAACCCACACAATCAGAGGTTATGGGTCACGTCCTTAGTGGCGTGAGATTGATTGAGAGTGAATATAGTAGAATACTTGATTTAAAATTGGCTCCTTCGTGAGCTAGAGTTTTCATAATTTGTTACATTTAACAAATAATTATGGAAGGGGAGTTGGATTTTAACTTTAAGTTTTTAGAGATTGAATTTCATTTAAGATTTTTTAGATTGATATTTAATTTGAGTTAATTTCATTGCTTATTAGATTGATACTTATTATTTCACCATATTTTCTAATTAATGAAATCATCGATTTTGAAAATCATAATTAGAATGAAATTTCTTAATTCTTGGATTGATAGAAGCTCCATAATTCATGGAGAAATTAATTGCATGCTTTTGCAAGAATTGCAGATCTGGTGGTGATTTGATTTAGGTTATAATTTAAAATATTGCTCGTATTTAGTTTGCTTATTGAATTTCCCAATTCTCAAATATCAATTAGCTTGTCTCCACATGGCGGCATTGGCATCTGCTTATCTTTCCAACCCTACAGCGTAATCTTTGTAGCCAGGTAAACGTATGTTAGAGCGAAGCCGAATAGCACTAGCCGGATGAGTGCGATCGACAGGAAGAACACTACCTTGCACTACTCATATACCCCCATCGATGGGCATGTGGTTTTGAAATGGGTCAATGGGGCTAGGCGAAGGTAGAGAAAATGTAGGCGCTTTGAGAAATCCTAACGGATTTTCATCTTCCACCATTGTCACTGTCGTCGCTCTGTCACACTCCCTCCAGCGATCATCAGCATCCGTGCCATCAGCTGAGAGAAAGAACGGGAGGTTAAGGAGAAGCGATGAGAGTTGCTAGAGACGGGATGTGGGGGATAGGAGAAGAGACAAGAAAGATAGCCAACCATTTTTGTGGTTTTAAGGAATATCGGAGAGAAGGAGCGGGAGCGGTTGAGGAAGGATCATTCTTGCGGAGGAAACCGAACGAGAAAGAGTGGGAAATAGAGAGAGACGGCTGCTCGCAATTTTTTTTTATTATTTTTTTTGAAATAATATTAGGGGTTAACAAGGGTAGGCCAAAATTGTTAGATATAGCTCCCCTTATGCCGAAATACTGTAGAAATTTGGACTAAATTTTGGACTTAGAAAAAAAAGGAAATCAAATCTACTTAAAAGCATTAAAAGAAATCTAAAACTAAAATTGGACTAAAAAGTAATGTAAATGTGAGTATTGAACAAACAAACAAAAAGACTTAAGAAGGATTTTAAAAAAAAAATTTGAGAGCCCATCCAAATTTTGAGCTAGAATCTTTCTCCTTCTCATTAAAGACTTCAAACTCAAGCATATGAAATGAAGCCTATAGCACTCCAAATTATAAGGAGGGAATGAAAATCATTTGATGACTCAGTCGCAAATGTAAATATGATTTTCAATTGAATAATTAAATTTTAATGCAACTTGCATTGAGAACCAAGTTGAATAACAAGTGACTAGTGTTGATGTTGAAGATCAATTCAATAAGTGTTGGAATTACAATATTTTTTTCTAATTAAAATAATTTCAGTTGAGCACAATTGAGCTTAGAGAATGAATATGAAGCTTGATATCTCACCTATGAGCAAATATGGATTTCGGTATTTCATCAACTAACATGGATAAGATTTATCATTGATTACTTCAAATATGGATTTCGGTATTTCATCAGCTAACATGGATAAGATTTATCATTGATTACTTCAAATATCAGATTCTTGATAGCATTACAAAGCTGCTCAATTAATAAATAAATTATATTTTAATTCATGTTGAGCAAGATGAAAGAGAGTTGAATAAATTTAAATGAGGTTGACAAATAATTTGGTAGCTTATCAATAGCTTGAATGTAATTCTTATGATATCCACTTATAAAATTGAGATGTAAATAGAGTTGTGGGAGTGAATCAAATTGAGTCACTCAAATCTCACTTCCATCTCCACTCTACTTTGCTTTCACCTTCACCTCTGCTTGGTAATTCACCACTGAATCTGCAATTCTTTGTACAAGTAGACGGAATGTGATACTAAATTAAATCTTCCACAAATTATGAAACTTCCTTCAATCCAAATATTAGAAAATTCTCATTCTAATTATAATTTTCAAAATCAATGATTTTATTAATTAGATCAAATTATCTAAGCTAAAAATATTTGCATGTACTCCGATATAGAGATTTAAGGTGCAAATCAAAATATTTGAAAAGGCTGTGCACGCTAAGTTGAAATTAAATAAAAATATAAAATTAATCTCATAATTAAAAAAATAAAATTATTTGAATTATCAAATACCTGAATGGGCCCCGACACAGTGTTGAATGTGTAAATTCAAGTGTCTAATAATGCTGTGCGGGTTAAAAAATTAAATTGACTTAAATATCTTACACTAAAAAATTATGCAATTATTTTGAAGGAGAAACAATCATTTTGAAAACTTCAGCATTTTTTTTTAAATTTAATATTCTTAATATATGCTTATGTATGTATTTTAGTGAATCAACACATTCGTATAATGAAAGTTTAAGTCATATCTGAGCAGTTAAATCCTTCTCTCCATAGGGACTGGAGTTGATAAAAACTGATTATTTCAATAGAAAATTAAATAATTAAATTAAGCAATGTTGTATATACAAACTAATATGAAATGATACATTCATGCTGATCACATTAAGCCCACCCTTACTATTTTCATAAAGCCTTTAATAGCTTTAATATGGCTATTTTATGTTCAAAAATTTAGATATTTAATTTCAAAAATCCTAAAATTTAATTACAAGTTTCAATCCATAGATCGAATCCTCCTCCTACACGAGTAGAGTTGACAAGATCCAATATGATATAACAAGATTTCAAAATTGTAGACCCGATCCTCTACGAGCAATGAATAGAGTTAACAAGGTCTACCCCGATGATGGCTGTATTGATCGAGAATACCAACCGGAGGAGTTTGTTATTATCAAAATCTTTTAAAATCTTCAATGTTAAGTGAAATTTCTATCAATTATCAAATATTCAAGCAAATTTCAAAATAAGAAAATTAATTAAATGAAAACTTGTCATAAAAAATAATAATAATTTCATATATCTGTCTTCCACAATTATTTATCGGGGGTAACAAATTTAATGTTAATCGAAGCTCACAAAGGAGTCAATGTCATATTATGCATACTACTATATTCATACTCAAAATGTTCTATACCAGTGGGCGTGTCTTGCTTGTGGTTTGGCTGTAGCTTCACATATGAATTTTACGAGTCCTCTCGATGGTGATTTGGCCAGTAGGTTCCACTAAATTATGGTCATGGCTATAGCCCGTATGTTCCCCAATGATTTTCTACCCCCTTTGAGTTGTGGATCATAGGGTATACCTAATAGGACACAAAGCCCTCTGTAGGCTAGGGTGGACTTAAGACTGTCCCCTTTGACAAACATCAACTATAATCTAAAAGTCTCCTTGAACGATGCAACCTATGGGGATCTTTCTCGGTTGGGTCAACCATCTAACTAAGCAAAGTGAGATCGTGACGGGATGGGAATCATGTGATCTTGATCGGGCGCGTCATCATTCCCCATATGCTTCAACCATAACAAAATGATGAATTTCATTAAATTCCATATTCGAATTGTTGCTACTATACACAAAGAAATTATCGATTTAATGACTAGCCTTAAGCAAAAGTTATCTCTCACTAATTAGGGAGGGGTAATTAACTATAAGTGCTTGCACCTATAAGAAACCTAAAACTATGGCTGCAAATGAACCGAGCGTTCAACAAGCTACTCGTGACTCGGCTCGATTAGAGCTCATTTATGTTCGTTCATTTAATTAATCGAACGAGCTTGAACACTTTGTAAATACTGATTATTAAATGAACAAGCGAACAAGTTATTATTATTGATTATGTTCGTGAACAGTATCATTTAAAGCTCGCGAACAAGCTCGTTAAGGAGCTCGATAATGGCTCGATTAAGGCTCGATTAAGGCTTTGTTCATAAACAATAATGTATAAGGCTCGATTAAGGCTCGATAATGGCTTGTTCATAAACGATATTGTAAGGCTCGATTAAGGCTCAATTAAGGCTCGTTTATTTCATTAAGATGCTCGATAAGCTGTCAGAAGCACGAACAAACTCGAAGTCGAGCTCGAACATAATTTTTTTAAAGCGAGCTCGAGCTTGAACACCATCCTAAAGCTCGATCGAGCTCGAGCTCGAACTCATCTGACAAACGAGCTTGAACTTCAAGGCTTTCGGTTTGGTTCATTTGCTACACGAACCATATCTAAAGTCCTCACCAAATGAGGGCGAAATCTCTAGGTAGTGTCTTATTTATCCACTACAAACAATCATCTGCCTTCTGAAAATTTCGTTCGGTATAAAATCTATACTTCGTTTCATCGAGAGACCGAGCGTGAATTTTTAGATCCCACAAGAACCAAGAAAATATAGCTAGGCATTAGATGAGAATGGCGTGTACGTGTTAACTTGGTTGTTTTTTATATTCTTTAAATAATGGAAAAATTTATTATTAATATTATTATTATTATTATTATTATTATTATTATTATTATTATTATTATTATTATTATTATTATTATTATTAAATTCATTAAAAAAATTAAAAATTACAAAAACCTTCATGAACAGTTATTCAAAATCCTTAGTTCATTCTGATCAGTACTTAATTACTTAATTACAGACTGAATAATTCCTTATGATTCTGGTAGTAATTTTATACCTTTTATATGATTTGAATTCTCTCAACTTTTTTCATGTATGTGGCGCACTCGACTCATCCAATCGAGAGTCCTCTTGAGCAATGTTAGGTTGGGTCGGGTATAATTTTGTTAATCTTAAGATTTTTTTTTTCTAAATTAATGATTTTTATTTTTTATTTTAAAAATAAATAATATCATAATTATTTTTTATGAGATACAACTTACCATTTCATTATATATATATATATATATATATATATATATATATATATATATATATATATATATATATATATATATATATATATATATATTGTGAAAATCATTATTTCGAGCTTCACATATAATAATAATAATAATAATAATAATAATAATAATAATAATAATTGTCTCAGAGAAAATTAATCTCAAGCGAATCTCAAGGCATTTTGAGAAGCGGATCTAAGCACGATTTAGTCTGGCCCGAGTCTCGATGAGGCGAACAACATCAACATACGATGCAGCTCGAATCTGGATCAGCTATCGAGCATAAAATGGATCGATCGTCAAATGGTCAGCGGACATATTTATAGTCGGTCGGCGGCTCGTCAAGGCGAATCCAACGAATCCAAGATCACCCAATTCAGACATCATTAAGGCACCGGATCATCAAAATACACCGTCGGTCGAGGGGATCGCCTGGGCCGTCAGATGGGAGTGGTTGGAGTTTTCCAATTTACAAGCACGCCACTCTAAAATCTATAAATAGAGCTTCATTCTTACCTTAAAGGGGCGAATCCGATTTCGAGAGCTCTGAGAACCACCAGTCGACTTGGGCCGATCCCATCATCGCAGTGTAGTGCACGAAGATCGGAGATCGCTCAGGGGACTAGAAAAAAACCGATCCGCAGCTCACTCGAAGATCAAGAGGTTGCTCGGAAGATCGGTTCTGCCGATATTTGGGAAACTTCTCCCTTGGGTTGGAGTTGGCCGCTTCGAATATTATTTCCCCCTGTAACACCTTCTTCTCGACTAGCGAAGCAGGACATCTTTTGAACACATAGTGAAAGTTCTCTGGGCGGGCAAGGCCGTGGTTTTCCTTAGCGGGTTTTCCACGTATAACCCACGTGTTCATCTTGTGTGTTGGATAATTTTGAGCTACGGCGAAGATCTGCATCGGGAATAAAATTCTCTAGCACGCAACAGTTTGGCGCCGTCTGTGGGAACCAACAGTTCCCCCATTGCTATATCTCCAATATGATTGGTAAGCGGGTGAGTGCGTCGGGCCCTCTTTGGAAGATCGTTCAAAGGATGGAGGATTCCCGAGCGAAATTCGCCGACTCTGCGAGAGGGCCGGCAAAAGCGTTCCAACGCTGGAAGAGCCACGAGTTCCCGGCCCTCGGCATACTCAGTTTTCTTCACGAGAATGATTGCAGGAATGCGGATCAGCAAGTAGAGAACCCGCACCACATCCGGATCGAACTTGGATACGCCGGTCTACTCACCGCGAATGGCTGACCCGTGTTGGTGAAACTCCACGTCATCTTATCTGCGATGAACTGACGTGCGGGAAGAGTTCGGCAAACAATCGAATGATCCATTCTCCCGCCTCTTCCAAAGCTTCGTCATCGGCATTCGGCGAGATTCAAGCACATGGACCCTTACGATGGCACAACCGTCCGTGCGAGCATATCGATCACTTTCGAGCGATCATGCACATTCGGTACAAATGACTACGTCTTGTGTCGGTATTCCGGCAACTCTCGAAAGGACGGCTCGTGCGGTTTATTCACTAAGGGGTCGTCAGATCATTTGGAGAGCTTCCTTGATTTTTGTAGAACACTTCTGGCGAACAAGAGAATCATCAGGATTCATCACATCTCTCGAATCCTTGAGCGATGGAGAGTCCCTCGAAAGAATACTTCAGAGGTTCTCCTCACGGCGGAATACCGAGAGTAGATCGAACTTTTGAGGCGTGCTTCGGAGGACTCCGGCGAGGATACTTTTCATCATTAATCGGGAGGCAGTCCATTCTTGACTGGTCCCAGAATAGAGGCACAAATCTCCTCCGTGGCAAGCTATCGGTGCTCATCGACCTTGATTTGAACCACCAGCGCGGAAGAAGGTTCCCAAAGGTGATGTTCAAACATCTCGAGAGAAAAGAGAGGCAATAACCTCCCCAAAACCTCCTCGGCGACCTCGGATGACTCAATCGGAGAGAAATATCTGACTCTCAACACGTCATGCATGAACATCCTGCTATTCGGGAAGAGGATAGCGTCAGTGGCGCGACCTTTAAAGCGGAATTGGAAATCAAGAGAAATTCGCCACTTTCACCGTAGAGGCACACCAGCACCACTGCGAAGGAGGAGATTGAGACTAATATCGTCAGTATCTAGGCGTTTATACAAAACCAACCCTCGTCGACAAATCTTTGGGGCAACCAGCTCAGAGGAACCGCCAAGCGGTTGGAGAGATAAACAATTGCAGGAGGGCCAGTGTTATCTAGCCAAATATTCATTGCCGCCCTTCAAGAGCCAGAGCCGAAGAAGTCTCGGGTTGACCATTCTATCACCTTTGATGATTTAGATCTAGAGGGGCTTCGCATCCCACATCAAGATCCCCTTGTCATCACGGGGTGGTGATCCATGCTTCAATATTAAAGGATATTGATCGACAATGGGAGTTCGGTTGATGTTCTTTTTTACTCCACTTTCCTTAGCATGGGTATAGAAGAGAAGCTTCAACCCGCGGCGGTCCATTTGTATGGATTTGATAATCGGCCGTAGTGGAAGGGACAATCAATCTTCCGTAACTCTTGGAGAATTTCCCACGAACCCTTGATACAATTGTAGTCAAGTCGGTCCGCTGCAATATTTGGGAGACCTCTCCGATATATTGGCCGGTCACATCGTGCCTCACCTCAAGATGAAATTCCACAGCAGGCGTGGTAAGTGGGAATCAACGAATAACAAGCATGGCGTCTATATCAAGCAAGACCATTTACGTCGGTAACCCTCAACATCGAGAACTTGACTACGAGATGAGGATGCCTCGAAGGGCTTCTCCGGTTGAAGATGTAATTTGTCTTCCTATCTCAGTTGATCCATCGCGAAGGTGAAGGTGGGATCGTTCTTTGTCTCGGCGGTCGAGAAGATTTTTGCGTAAAATCAAGATATCTTTGCACGGAGCGCGATACGGGCATTGACGGAAGTCATTACGCATTCCCTCAAAGTTGACTCAACCTAGCGGTGTCTGAAGAAAAGAACCTTACGAGCGATTGCGGTCATAGAACAAGAAATCACCAAACTTGGAAGTCAAGTTCATTCGAAGTCTACTCACCCACGGTTGGCTAACGTAGTGTTAGTCGAAGGCCAATGGTTCACGGAGAATGTGCATCGACTACACGACCTTAATCGTGCATGCCCAAAGATAGCTTCCCCTTCCTCGTATCGACCAACTAGTTGATGCGACATCGACATCGGTTGAGCTTCATGGATGCCTATTACAATCAAATCGGGATGAACAAAAGATGAGGAAGCAACATCCTTCCAAGCAGATAATTATCGCTCGGGTCATGCCATTGGACTAAAAATCTTTGGAGCAACATATCAGCCTTATGAATAAGATCTTCAAGGATCTTATAGGGCACAATATGGAGGTGTATGTTGATGATATCTTTGGTGAAGAGCTTGGAAATATCACATATTTACGATGCGCAGTGCTTTGACATTCTTGACACTACAAGATCGGCTCAGCAAGCAAGTGCATTTTGAGTTTCCTGGAAATTCCTAGGCTTCATGGTCACTCGGGATAGAGGCCAACCCAGAAGATAAAAGCACTCAGGACATGTCACCTCAAGAGCGATCAAGGAAGTCCAACGTTTGTGGAAGGATTGCGACTTTATCACGATTCTTGGCCCTCTCAGGAGATAAGTATCTACCATTCTTCAAAATCTTAAGGGTGCGAGGAAATGGATTCGGTGGGCCGGATGAATGTCGGGCGCTTTTGAGCAATTAGCTTCCCCCCCTATTATCAAAGCCTATCGAGAGAAGGCATCTATCTTGTTGTTTCTTCTCTAAGCTCTCTTGTCGAGGAGAATTCATTACAACGACCCATTTATTATGTCGGCAAAATCCTTTCGATAGGGGCTATCCACTAGCGGATAAGGCGTTGGCCTAGTGCATTACGCGAAAATTGCCGTACTTTCGGGCCCACACACCATCGCGTCTACACTCATCTTCCATTAAGAACTATTACGCAAAGCGATGTATCGGAAGGTTGATGAAGTGGTCTGGTCGAGAGAGTTTGACATCCATTTTCTTCCGCACGATATAAAGTCACAAGTGCTCGACCGTTGTAGAATGTACCATCCCATCACCACGGATCATTCATCACTCCATGACAAATCAATGGACATTATATGTTGATGGAGCTTGGTCCGTGCGGGGGCGAGAATTTTGCTTATCTCCCAGTAAAATAACTTTAGAGTGCAGACTTGACTAAAGTTCCCGCCACCAATAATGTCAGTCGAGGCCCTCGTAGCGGGACTAAGGCTCTATTGGTGAGGTCGAACTTAGCCATCTGTCACGACTTGTGGCCTCAGGTTGAAGGAGACTTGATACAGTCATCCGCTTGCTTTCGGTCAGTCTTTTGGCAAAGTCACTTCTTGCGGAATCGAGACCCATCGATAACTCATATTCTAGAAGGCGAGAACCAGCGATGCCTCTCCAAGTTAGCCACAACAACGGCGGAGATCTTTTCAAGAGAAAATACATAGAGGACATCCACTTTCCCGGTATTAGGCCCTTGGGTGATACAATCGGAGGACCCAAAAGAATCTTCATGGATTGACCCGATCATGTCCTTTTCAAAGCGGGGCCTTGCCAGACCGATCTTATCCGTCTCAGGCGTAGAGCATTGAACTTCACCATAATCGGTGGCGAACTCTGGCGGTCCTTCTTAGGGCTACTTAAAGTGTCTACCACCCTTGAGGCTAACTATGCAATGCGAGGTTCATTCGAGAATTTGTGGTGAACATTTGGGAGGAAAAGCCCTCGCCTCAAAATCATGAGGCAAGGTTTTCTTGGCCTACAATGAAGAAGATGCATTGGAGTTTGTAAAAAGTGTAACAAGTGTCGGGTTACATTCCAATCTCACTCATACACCATCGTAGAACTCACCACAATCCAGGCAGTGGCCCTTTTCGATGGGGATCGATATAATGGGACCCTTTCCCATTGCAGCGAAAATTCATAATCTTGGCGTTGATTACTTCAAGTGGGAAGGCGTGGCCAAAATCACAAATGCCGCAATTTGTTTGGAAAAATATTATTTGTCGTTTGACATTCCAAAAAAATCATCACCGATAATGGGGACGCAGTTCACGGGGAAAGACATTCACATCTTTACGCGGGGCGCATATCGGTTAATCCACAAGTATCCCATCCACGCAGGCAAATGGGGGAGAAGTCACCAATAGGACAATACTAAAGGGCTAAAGACACGGCGAACCAGCCGGGGGCAATGGGCGAACTATCAATGTTCTTTGGGCTTACCGCCTCGAGACCCTGGAGAAAGCCATACAATCGTGTTTGGGCGAGGTATTATTCCGGTCGACATCGGGGTCCCGAGCCCACAGAACCCATAACTTTGATCGGCGAACAGCGATAAGCGATTCCATCGGATCTCTAGAGACCCGCGACATGTCGACTCGAATGGCTTCCTATCGACAAAGGATTGCTCGAGGTTTCAGAAGGTAAAACACGACCAATATCTGTTGGGGACCTCGTCCTCAGTCTCGACTTCGGCGGGAAAAGGCCCACAGAACAAACTCTCACCGGTTTGGGAAGGCCGGTATGTGGTGTGAAAATCAAGCACAAACGTTCAAGCTTAAGGATAGTATGGGGAAGACTCTCCGCATTACGGAATGCTACAAACCTCGAAAATACCGGTGATATATCGACTTTTTTATTCTAGTGAATCGGAAAACATTATCATCGTGTATGTTTGTATTACAATTGTTGTTATCAATTTTATAACATTTTCATTTGTCATACTTATTGTCCAACCTTGGCATCAAGGTGTATCTATATGTTAAAGTTCTCATACTTATTGTGACTTTTTCTTGCTTATGCATTTTAAAACACCGACTCAAGAGATATACAACTATTGTTGTATCTCATTCGTGATCGATCCCAGAATTGAGATCTTCTATCTGAGTTAACATCGAGTAATTAGCTCGATAAACAACCTTGGATAAGTTGGCAATCCTCTATGGCCTACAACTTTCTCCATAACGTTAACATCATCAGTAAGCGCTCAGATACACAACCGGATAGATCGAGGTTACGAGAACTCATAAATATATTCGTCGAGTTAACATGAACCTCGATAAACAACCTTGGATAAGTTGGCAATCCTCTATGTTTCTTTCTCCAGTTAACATCAGTAAGAGCTCGATATGATAGATCGAGGTTAGACCTCATAAATATATTCGTGAGTTTGTCGCGATCTTCTATCTTAGAATAGATCTTGAATCTTTATCGAGTACACTTTGACACACAACTCGGAAATATTCACAAACAATTTTTTATGGATTGTTAATATTTCTGAGAACATACAAGTACAATCAACCGAGAAATAAATACAACAGCAGTTGCAACATAAAGAAACTACAACTACGGGGATGGTCTCATCGGTAGATGATGAAGAACTATCGAGTCATCCTGCGTCATCATTAGAAGGGTGGAAGCTAGGCTGAGGAGAAAGGACCTCAACGACTCAGCTTGCGATCATGGCGTGTCCCCTTGAGAAACCTCGGATGAAGCCTTCATGCCGCTCAGCCTTCACCTACATCATTACGTGGTCTCGGCCTCACAGGCGTGATCTGTATATGATACAAGGTCGGCCGGTTCTTGAAGTCCTCCACGGCTGTGATCCGGCTCCGCTTACGAGATAAAGGCGACCTCTTTCTCACGAAAGCGTCGGCGTAACTCTCGGTTCTTTGCCTCAAGACACGAAACCTTCTCGAAGAGATCTTGAGATCCTTTGCGGCAACCTATTCTAGCCTCCACTAATTCATCCAGTCGCTCAACTTCGACGCGAAAGAAGAGAAGTCGCAGTGTAACTTCGGTCTGCACTCATCAAGTTGATTCTCCAACGGACATCTCTTTTACTTTCTCCACATACTGCTTCTTATATTCACCATGGAGAAACTTGACCTTCACGAACTCTGAATTCCAGTCATTCAGCACAATGTTCATTTTGAAGTCAAGTTCTTGCTTCTTCAGTATCTGAAATAAGAAAAATTACGTTAAGCACAAGGAAATGGGAAATAAAAGATGATGAGCAAGAAGGATTGTTACGTTCTTGACATCTTGGCGACCTTGCGGGAATGATTCAACGTCCTCGGGAATGAAGATCCTTGGGGGCGACTACTCGAAGGGCAGACTCTTTTGGTGTCGATATCACCATCACCTCTTAGCTCCTTTTCCTCTTCTAGTGGAGGCGGGTCCTTCTGGGAAGAAGCCGAGGGCAGCTTGGGAGATCTGGAAACCTCTTTGTTGGGCTTTCTCAGACGCAAGGCAGCTCGGGATGAATAGAAAGCCGTCGAACAAAGATTCCTCCACAAATCTGATATATCGAATCTCAAATCGAAGATCTTCAATATTTTGTCAGATATCTTCATCACCACTTGCGGGGAATGGGTAAATCTCGACTTTCTCCATTTCTCGAAGACCGATCATTCTTCACAAAAGAATCGCTTGCCCTTGGGAGGATCCTTCGTCAGAAGGTCAAGTAGACTCTGCGGTGTCGACCATGTGCATGAGTAAACTTACATCAGCGAGGTAATCAATAGTCAAAGGTCGCCTACGAAGAAAGATAAGTCCCATCACGATCGTCATTGCCACGCTTTGGGAAATGCAAACCTCGCGACAAAATGGCGATCATCTCGGGGATGGAAACCCAATCCAGCAAACTCATCATAAGTGGTAAAATACCCGGCGGAGATTGGGCTCTATCGGACTTCTTGGGACACTTAAGAACCAAATCATTGAAAATAATATTTTTTTCGACACGATCAATGTGTCTCCGTGTCGGCGACTCCACGAATCTTGATCCTCCCATTTTTAGAAGCTTCCCTCGTCACTCAGTTACAAGGGTGGACGTGTCCCTTTCAAAAGATTATCACCCATCAAACCAGGCAACTCTAGTCGAGAGGAAAAATATTCCAAGGAGGTGCCCAAACTCCCACCGGGGAGGCTATGCACTCGGCTTGGTAGGGATGAGGAGGTGGAGGTTGATCGAAGAGTGCCAAAACTCCCACCGGGGAGGCATGCACTCTGGCTTGGTAGAGATGAGGTAGGGTTGATCAGAGTGCCCAAAAGAAACTCCCTCTAGGGGTATGCACTCTAGGAGGAGGAGTTAAAGTTGCATTTTCTTCTTACTAGGGGTTTATAGACCCCTTGGGGTTCAAAAGGAATAAAAACCCTAAAAAGGCAAAAAACGCCAGCCAAACGCATGAGACAGCCTCATGAGGCCAAGAGCCACAAGGCTCAAGGCCTGTCTGCCCTGGTTCTGCTGCCCACCGCTTTTGGCTGCCTCCAGCTGATCGATCACATACTGGCCACGGGTTCGCATCGGGTTCAGGCACGCTCGTGTCGCGGGCCGCGCCCACGACGGCCCACGCCATGACGGGCTGCCACGCCATACGCCATGGCTGGATGCGCCGCTGACGGGCATACTACCGACTGGCCGCACGTGGCGCGGCTGATCGGTTCAAGGCCATACCACCCATGCTTTCCCGGCTACATGCCGCGACTCGCGCCGCGACCATGCCATACCGACCCGCGCATCCGGCTCCCATGCACGGATTCGCGTTGACTCTGAGGGAGATCCGCGGGCGCATACCGATGCTCATACAGGGCTACATCTTCAGCCACGGGCGCAGGCCTGTCCTAAACGCCGAAACTTCCGTAAGTGTCCGAACAGGTCCATAACCTCAAAATATCACACTCACACATACTTATGCGATTTATACCATCGTTTCAAAGTTATAATATAGCATGAAGATTTGTCCAAAATGGATTAATTCTTAATTTTCATTTGCTATTTTCAAGATATATATTTTTGATGATCGAGATAATGTCACCCAAAAATAAAGAATCGACATCCTCGTAAAATTAATCATCAAGCACGAATCTCAGGCATTTTCGTAAATGCTTCGATCTAATCACCGATTTCAAACTTACAAATAACCGACTGCCTCGAGACGAACATAACAACATCAACATACCGATCCAGCTCGCGACTCGATCAAGCTATCGAGCATAAAATGGATCCCCGATCCGCCAAATGGTCACAAAACGACATATTTATAGTATCGAAGGCCACAAGACGAATCCAACGAATCCAAGATCACCCAATTCCGACATCATTAAGGCACCCAGATCATCAAAATACACCGTCTGATCGAGGGGATCGCTCTGGGCCGTCCGATGGGAGTGGTTGGAGTTTTCCACGAATTTACAAGCCTGCCACTCCCAAAAATCTATAAATAGAGCTTCATTCTTACCTTAAGAGGGACCGAATCCGATTTACACTGAGAGCTCGAGAACCACCGACTTGACGCCGACGATCTATCACCGCTACCACCAGTGTGCTCAAGATCGAGATCGCCTGTGGGACTAGAAAAGACCCCACGCTCTTTCTCCTAAGATCAAGAGGTTGCTCCTAAGATCGCCTCGCCGATATTTGGGAAACTTCTCCTTGGGTTGGAGTTGACCGATATTGCTCTAATATTGTTTCTCAGAAACACCTTCTTCAACTAACGGTAAGGACCAGATCTTTGAACACATAAAAAGTTCTGATCGGCAAGCCTCGTGATTTTTTCCCTTAACTTTTCCACGATAACCCCTGGTTCATATCCCCGCTGTGTTGAATTTTGATACTATTAAGATCTCGTGATCTACGTAATAAAATTTCAGCACACAATAATAATAATAATAATAATAATAATAATAATAATAATAATAATAATAATTGTCCTTAGTTGTGGGTTGTTTCTAGTTAAAAATAAGCCCTTATTCACTAATATATTTGAAATACTGTTTCTCAAATGATTCCGCCAACCTAACGCACCTAAATAGTGTCACAGTTTTCATATGTTTACAAATCAAAAAGTATAATTTAAGAACTACGTAGATTTTCAAATTTTGAAAATGTGTTACAAATAGAGACTCACGTGGCTAACAAAAATTATTTCACATTTTTTTATGTTGCAACTCTAATATTTTATTAGCCCAAATTCAATAAAATTCGGGATGTAAAACCTAGATATCACCGACCAAACTGATTTAGAACGTGATGATTTTGGACTTAATTCTGAGAAGGTGAAATTTATAATTATTTAAAAAGTTAATCGAGAGAAATATAAAACCAAACATTTTTTAGACATGCTGGTGTTGCTGTAACAAGGCGCAAATTTAATGTAGATCAACAATATAAGTTAAGTGCTCACTAGATATCGACTTCAATATATATATATATATATATATATATATATATATAGATAGGTAGATGATAATAATTTGGCATTTAAAAAATTATAAAATCTCACAATAATATAATTTGTCCGGTTGAGAAAAATCGGGCATTTGTAATGTTATTATTGAAGAACGAGGATATGATTAATGAATAGAATAAATAAATGAGATATGATTAAGGTGACTATATATATATATCCTTTGCATCCATTCATTTAAAGAGAATAATTAGTTGTCACGTACAAATTAGTTAAGCAACATGACGAAGAGAACACCAGCAATAATTGCAGTCCTTATAGAGAACAATCAATCATATTAGAATTATTCAACTCGTTTTAAGCTAAATTTCTTTCATTTTAATATATCCTGGACTTGGAGTAATCACAATTTTTGACTGCGCAAGAACAATGATGTAATAATTTTATGTTATATAGGGTAATTTCATGTTTACTTATTTTATACATAAAATTATTATGTTTGAGAAGATTTCGTGATGGTGCAATTGGACAAATTATATATATTAGGCTGTATGATTGAAAGAGTTAGTAAATTTGAATTTGATAAATCTTATTTTAATAGAATTTATAAGGATTTGACAAGTTATGATAAGAGAACTATTTGGTTGTTCAATTCTTAAATTAAGCTAAATTCATGAGCTGCTTTGTTGTTGATTGATAGACTTCATTTAATAAACTTTGTTGCAATAATTTTTTTTTAATTTCAATAATATTGCACCTAAAAACATTTTGGATTTAAGCCATGTTTAATTATTAGTTTCATTTAGATCTGTTAAGCAACTTAATTATGCCATACTAAGGATCTCCTATAACACAGCCAAAATGATTAGTATGTGTGGGCTTGAGAGCAGTAGAATGATTAGTATCCTTTTTCTGTGGGCTTCGAAATTTCACCACTGACCTCTCGCATTGAAGAGAGTATCATTTATGTGTCGATGAAACTTTCAGAAGGCAGATTGAATAGTAGATAAGACACTACCCGGAGATTTCGTCCTCATTTTATGAGGACTTTAGATCTGGTTCAAGGTTTCTATAGGCCCAAACACATAGTTAATTACCCCTTCTAATGAGATAGAACTTTCGATTAAGGCTAGTCGTTAGGTCGCTAAATGCGTAGCATATAGTAGCAGCATGTGGAGTTTTAAAATATAGATTTAGAATTTATGAAATTCATCATCATTAGCTTAAAGAGGATGGTTGGAGGAATGTTGACATGCCTGATCTAAATCACATGGTTCCATCATCCCGGGCTTTCGCGGTCCCTGGTCTACTTAGTCAAATGAGGTAGTCGACCCAACCTGACAGAAGAAGTCCTTATCAGCAACACATGGGTTGTGTCGTCCAAGTAATCCTTGTAGACCTAAGGTGGTGTTTATCTAAGAAGACAATTGTAAGTCTACATTAGCTGACAGAGGACTTTTTGCTCTATCACGTGTATCCTATGATTCACATTTCATGGTACAGAGCTATTGGGAAGCATACGGGCTACAGTCGTGATCATAATATAATGATGTCATTTGACGGCAACAACCCGATCATAGGACTTTTGGTCATAATTGCATCATATATGGAGCATCTTTGACCGCTGATTAGAGGACATGGTCAGCGTCCTTACTCGAGATTAATTAAGAGTGAATATAGTAGAACACTTGATTTGACTTTGCTCTTTGTGAGATTTTCTTAATTTGTCCTCCAAAACAATTGCGGAAGGCGGGTTGAATCTTAGCTTTAAATTCTTTTTAGATTGAATTTCATTTAAGCATTTAACACTTACTGACATATTAAATTTTATATTTAGATTGATATTTAATTTACATTAATTTGATATAAAATTATAGTCATATTTTGATAAAAGTATCCCCTCCGGTTGATATCTTCAATCAACTTAGTCATCACTAAGGTAGATATATTGTTTGATCATTTAATTTATTATTTCAAATCTTGTTGACTCTATTAGTTTAATAATAGAGGATCAGATCTACTGTCATATGATAGAATTAGCTTTTCAGATATTTCAATAAGTTAAAATTCTTATAATAATTAAATTTTTAAATTTTGTTAACTTGGGACCGGTCCTGAACTAAAAACAACGCAGATCTCTACAATAAATTTAAGCATTCAGCATAGGGCATTTAATAATTCAGATAACTTTATTTCTAAATCATGAGATTGATTTTATATTTTTATTTAATTCCAACTTAGTCTGCGCGGCCTTTTCATACATTAAAATTTACACTCTGAATTTTCATGTCTGAGCACATGTAGGTATTTATAGCTTAGATAATTTCATCTAATTAATTAAATCATTGACTTTAAAAATCATAATTAGAATGAAATTCCTTAATTTTTGGATTGAAGAAGCTCCAAAATTCATAGAGAATTTGATTTAGCACCGTCTTCTGTCTGCTTGTATAAAGAATTGCAGATCCTGTGACATTGAAGGCATTTTAAATTAGTCTAATATCTTATTAGATCCCTTAGAATAACATTTAATTACTTTTTTTACTCAAAGTTGATTAGTCTTTGAGTATTCAAAAAACTCTCATTTATGTCTATTGATAATTCTAAAAACTTATCACAAACTATATTCAATCTCTCATTGACCCAATTCAAGTGTTTAATAAGATGAATAATATGCTTCAAATATTTTTCAATGATTCATTGATTATGCTTATTAGTAATCATTTGATCTCATCAAAAAAAATTTCTTATGAATTCTTTGATTTTTTTCCAATTCATTTTAGTGAATTATGATTTGAAAACTACATTTCACTTCTAAGAAGATATTCTATACTCTAATTGATATATTCGTCATCTTCTAAATCCATTAAACTGAGATATTGAAGTGCCAAATTTATATTTACTACCAAAATATTTAATTCATTTTAAATTCATTCTCATTTATAATTCAAAATTCAATTCGATATCAATTTATTTTAGCGAGCTTAGGCAGAGCTATTTGTTTAGCTTAAATTTTATTTGCAAGTATGAATTTTGGACAAAATTTTAGTAGCATTTCAGTAGTATTCTGGTGTCATCCCCACATAGGGGGCTACATCAGAACTATTTTGGCCTATCTGTCACACTCTGATGAGCGTGACCGTTGGTATTTTGAAGCACCTCGGCCAAATTTTAATCTTGTTATGCCCTGATGAGCATAACGAGACATTTAATCACTTGCATAAAAGTAAATATATGTGCAATTTATACACATTCAAACCTCCTACTCTTTTTTTTATAAGTCCTAGATTTAGTCAAAATTTTGGCAACATTTCGACATAAGAGACTACATCTAACAATTTTGGCACTCGACGTTTATTACCACAATAAGCATAACGGTGTCTTGCAGCACCACGGTCGTCTCTTTGCACCGCATTACGGTCTTGAAACCTCATCACATGGGAATAGAGTGTTCAAAAGATGAGCTAAGAACCATAAAGGATATGCTACATTGTCTCCCACAGAAAAAAAAAAAAACATCCTTGCACATCTTATTATTTCTTCCATATGTCAAAATATTCCTTTGTGTTTCCAAGAACACTACTTCACACATCATAATAAAAGCAAAAAAACCAATATGCAAGGATGCACTCTATCAATCGAACCCCTCTTTGTCAAGCCCATATATTCATCCACGCATCTAATATCAATCAAAGAGATAGAGCCCTCTAATTAGAAGATAAATCCTCGCAAGATCCAATGACACAATCTCCTCGCAAGAAATCTTCCCACATTAACCTTCAAATTAAGCACAAGCACATAGAGGCATGTGAGTGAGCCAATGTAATGAATTGTTGGAGAAAACAACTTGATTTCTATTCATGTGGGTGAATTCATCATAAAGAGACAAAACAAATCTAGTCCAGGAGTTAGTCCTTGAGTTGAACACCATGCACACAAGCTCCTCATGCTCCTCTGACCAAATGTATAGACAATGGGTACATTGAACCTCAAGAAGATGGATCAAAAGATAAACCAATGAGGTCTCCTCGAGATGGAACCATGTAAATGGTTTTTCTCCGGTTCTGAAGCAACTCTCTCTTTGTCATCGCAGACCGTGACTCTCAAAAATTTGCCACCACCTAAATAAAGAAAGTATGATTTAAAATGCCGGTGTGATTTTCAAAAGGTAGATGGAATAGTAGATAAGACACTACCCAAAGATTTCTCCCTCATTTAGTGAGCACTTTAGATTTGGTTTTAGGTTTTCTAAAGCAAGCACCTAGAATTAATTATCCTCTCAAGAGAGACTTTTTGATTAAGGATAGTTGTATCGTTGAATGCGTATATAGTTGATGTAAAGTTTAAAATTAGTGACTTGAATTTATGAAATTCATCATCATTAGCTTAAATGAGATGGTTTGGGGAATGATGATGCCCAATCTAGATCCCATGGTTCCATTATCTCCCAGTATTGGCCCTAGTCTACTTAGTCAGAGGAGGTAGTCAACCCAACCTAACCGAAGGATCCTTATCAGCAACACATGGGTTACATCCAAGAAATACTTGTAGACTGGGTGGTGTTTGTCAGAGATAATCTTAAGTTAAAAAGATTTTTTTATCAAGTATACATGATTCACAACTCAAGAGAGTCATCGAGTACATGGATCGTAATATAATGACATTTGGTGGCAACCACGATCGAGGACTCGGTCATAATCATCATGTGGAGCATTTGGCCAAGTCACGTAGTTAGAGCACACACACATCCTGTTTGAGATGACGAGAGTGAACATAATAAAATACTTGATTTAACTTTAGATCCTTTGTGAGTTAGAGTTTTCTTAATTTTTCACCTCCGATAAATAATTGTGGAAGGTGGATTAAGTTTTAGCTTTAAATTATTTAAATATTGAATTTCATTTAAGAATTTAACACTTAATGACATGTTAGATTTTACATTTAGATTGATACTTAATTTGAGTTAATTTGATTGGAAATTAGAATCGCATTTTGATAGAAGTATCCCCTCTGATTGAAATTACCATTCAACCATCATCGTGGGTATTATTTAGATCATGTAATTCTATTTAAATAGAGGATCTATCATCATATGAAATTAGCTTCTCAGATATTTTAATAAGTTGAAATTCTTACATTAATTGAAATTTTAGGTTTTGTTAACCCTGACCAAATAGAACCGCAAAAAGCAACGCAAGCAACATCCTCAAACACTAAATTTAAGCATTCAGCATATTGTCGGGGCTCATGCAGGTGTTTAATAATTCAGATAATTTTATGTTGAAATCATGAGATCAATTTCATAATTTTATTTAATTCTAATTTAGCCTGCGAAGCCTTTTAAGGCATTAAAATTTGCACTTTAAATCTCTATGTCCGAGCACATGCAGGTATTTGTGACTTAAACAATTTCATGTAATTAATAAAATCATTGATTTTAAAAATCATAATTATAATAAATTTTCTAATCTTTGGATTGAAAGAAACTTCATAATTCATGGGGAATTTAATTTAGTGTTGTCTTCTGTCTGCTTGTATAAAAAATTGCAGATCCGGTGGCGATTGTGGAGTAGAATTAGATTTATATTTGCACTCAAAATATTGTATCTTTGCTTGACTTGTTAACAAATATTTAACTCTCCATTAGTCATCACATTCAATTTTTTGTTCTTCCCAAGCAATCTATTATATCTACTTTAATCAAGTTTATCCAAATTGAAGCTCTTTTCAAATATGAGTCAATTATTCTCTAAGAAGTCTTGACCATACTTGCTAATAAGTTATTTAGTTTCAATGAGAATATCTTATAAAGCTCATATGAATCGTATTAGTTTTGAAGATAGACACTTAGATATGTCACAAATCTCATTATGTTTCAAATTAAATTTTAAATGCAAGACCCAAATGGGTCTTTTAAAGGCTACATTCATGAATGATCATGAGTTCCCTAACTGAATTTATGCTTATAAGAAAGCTACCAAATTGTTTACACATTTTATTCTCAATTTGGAATTGAACAATTGAATTTACCGCCAATCATTTGTCCTTTAGTATTCAATTGAAATCCTTACTTTACTTGATGTCGAATGTGATTATTTAAATACATTCAAAAGATTTTATTCATATTGATTACTGTGAATTTAACATTTCAAATGTTCAAAGAGAAGCTTTACTTACATGAAAAGACATCCAATCTAATAAAGATTTATTCTCAACTCCACATCAAATTTCTCTCTTGACAGAATTCAAACTTCAAACTTATTATGAGTCTTTTGTGAGTTTAGTATTATTCTCCTTAAATTTCACTTGCATTTTAAATAAATGTTCTATTCCTTCAAAAAAAAAATTTAAGTGCTCCTACTCTATTTCTCTTTAATTTAACATTTATCTTCATTTTTATTGTATATCTTTTTGTTTAACTTAAGTTTAGATGATTTATATTTGAATCTGTTTAAGTCAATTTCACCCAAATTGCCAAAGATTTTAAAGATTCCTCAGTTCCTGGCTAAATACATCGCTACATCGCTGCTACTACTCAAGACGCCATAATGAGGTGAATGAAGGTGTCTTTGACCATACATCTTTCAATCTCATTCATAATGAAGCGTAATATATCCTCATAAAGCAATATATATATAAATATTTTTTTGTTAAGTTTAGTCAATTTTGGCGGTTTTTAGGAGGAATAACATAATAATTTTTTTCTTCTTTTCGATCTAATGGCGTGGCGAAATTATCTCTATACAATGATTTTATCTCGTCGCGTCGTGATGAGCGTAATGAGCAAGAAACCGTAGCATATATATGCAGATAATTTTCACACATTTACATTCATATATATATCCACAAATTGTATATTGAAATCTGACTACCTATTTTGGATGAGAGAAAGAGGGAATGGTGTGGTTTTGCGGTTAGGTTAGAGGAGGCTGGTCGGTAAGGGGGGAATTTCAGCTTGATTAAAAATGAGAACGGAAGAGGGACTGTCGGCAGGAGGATTTGAGCAGGATTTAAATCGGATTTAACTTAAACCCAACCAAATGGAATTTTCGAAAGTTAAATCTGGATTTACCAAATACTATTGGTAGATAGATTTATAGAATTTAGAGAAGTAGAGGAGCGTGAAGGATAGTGAGAGGAAAGACGAGAGGGGAAACTCGCAACGGCTCGGTTGGGAGAGGCTGAATGAGGAGGGGCTCGTTGCTCGACTCGCACAGAAGGAGTCACGTGTGGTTTGGTTCGCTACAAATGGACGAACGGCAGCCGTTCATATGCGAAGGAAGAAGGAGAACAGGGGAGGAAGAGAGGGGCTTCAGTTTCTTCAGATCGGGAAATCGAGGAGTATGGGAGTTTGGAAGGCTTGCAGTTTGAGAAATGAACGGAGGAACTGTGTGCCGAGCGAATGAGGAGAGAACGGCTTCAGTTCCATGTGATTGAGGAAAATGAGATGAAGAGGGGGATGAGAGGGAGATACCGTGCATGTGAAGTTTTGAATGAATGAGTGCCTTTCCCTTGCGATGTGCGTTCAGTTTTGAGGAGATATGTATGAGGGAACAGTTGAGATTTGGGAGAAGACGGGATTGGAGGGAACAGCTGTGAATGAGGGAGACTCCTGCATGTGCGGTTGAAGCCGAGTGAATGAAGGAATTAGGATTGAGGGAGACAGGAGCAGGGGCGGAGCTACAGTGGGGGCACTGGGGGCACGTGCCCCCACTGGCCCACCGCACACGCGATACTCCATACTCGGATTAGCGGCATTAACCGATTAGAAACCCTCGTCATTCCCATTTCCAAACCCTCGTCCGCTGCGTCTTTCCTCCCTCCGTCCGTCACTGCATTCATTCTCTGCGGCCTGCGCTTCCTCCGCACACGCGATACTCGGACTATGCTAGCTACAGCTTCTTCTTCTTCAGTGGTCGGAGTTCTTCTTCCTTGATTAAGGTGAAAATTTCCGCAGCACAAGGTTTCTAGCTTTCTTTGCTGCTAATGACTGATTCAGCTGGAATTCGCATGAGCTTTACCCTTTTTTTTCCCTTTGGGATTAGGTCATCTAGTTTGGATCTTATTTATGCTTGTTTAGGAACATGTTCTGTTTCTACAGTTTTACCTTTTAAAATTTTTTGTGTCGCTTATTTGGAAACTGGGGTTTAAGTTTGGTTTATGCAATCTGTCATTTGTGTTCAGGAAGCGTTTATTTTGGCCGCTAATGTTTACTTTGTTACTTTGCGAGCTGTTCGGTGGAAGAGGATTGGATGTGTTGAAAGGGTGTTGCGTGGGTGCTCGATTACTTGATTCAGGGGGATTCATTTCATTCATCTGATGAGATACTGGTTGTTTGAATTTGTTACTCTAAAGCTGAATTTTGGATTCTGTTTGCATTCGGAATTTCGGATATATTTTTTCATATGTGATTTGGGACGGAGTCATGGTACGGTGCTCTGGAGTCTGAGTCACAGACTTGTGTAGTTTTACATGCTTCTGGGAAGGAGGGGCTTGTTGTGTCCGTTTCCTACTATGGAAGTTTTTGATTGAAATATGTAGCTAGCGGTGTCCTTAATCTTTCTTTTAACATTCCTAAACTCCATGAATTCCTTCAGAGTCTTTAATAATGTCTTGAATGGACTGCTTGTTTAGCTGCTTTAAGTTGAAATAAATAATTGCTTTAAGATTAGATTATGGAACTTGAAAGGTGAGACATTTTTAGTTTTTTAAAATATGTTGTTTAGAGAATCATATTGAAAATCATTTTGTATTCTCACATCATTGTATTCTCACATCCGTTACTTGTGTGAAGTGATTAGAGAATCGAGATCGACTGATATTTTTTTGGGAAGTTGAGTCTTAAGGACAAATTACACTACGTAGTACTAATATTTATTTATTTTTTGTATATTTAATCGTTACTTATATGTTTTATGTTTTGTGATTTTAGAAGAACATTGAAATATTTCTGTGGAGAATCTTGTCAATTAAGGTATGTGAATATTTTTATTTAATAAAGGCCGAAAGTGTGCCTTTTGAAAATTTATTGATTTATTATTTCTTAAATAGATGGTGTGTCTTTATTAAAAAATCTATGATTTATTTTTTAGGTCTGGGCATTGTGTCTTTATTTTGAGAAATTATTTTTTTTAGAAAAGGCTGAAAGTGTGCCTTTATTTTATTTTTTGAAATATGTTCAAAAACATATCTTCTCATTTTTATGCATTTTACATCAATTTTAATCTGTTTTTTAATTAGATATGGGGCGATATTTTAAAGAAAGATTGAACAAGATGAGTCAGGTTATTCATCTTATTATTGGTGAAAGTAGCAATCTCAAAATCTAAATTGACATAGAAGATATTATAGGATCACGGATTAAGAAAAAAATTTGAGTATCATATTGATAGAGTTAGAAGAGCATATCTTCAAAAGGGCCATGTCAATTGATCATGAATTTTCTCAAATCTTCGGAAATAAATTATGCGTTTAATCCAAAATGGTTTGATGAATATAAAGGTTGGTTAGAGTCTGGATTGCAAAAGATGCAGCATATTATTTATTTTGTTATCTTTATAGACCTGATATTGGTGAACAAGCAAGTGGTGATAGTTTTGATAATAAGGGATTTAAAAATTGGAAAAAAAAAGAAAGATTTGAAGTTCATATATTGGAGTTAATAGTGCTATAATATTGCGAAGAAAATGTGAAGATTTAATGAATCGGGATCAACATTGCATTTTCTTATGAAAACATTCGATCAAAATCGAAGGGATTACAGAGCGATTATATGATTGATTGTATGCTTTTAAATTAGCTTTTAGTGGTCATGAAATGAGAGGATTAAAATCAAGAAAATTTTCTTGAACTTACACTTTTGGTAAGCATAATGAAGGTATTAATAAGGTTGTCCTTGAAAATGCTCAGGAAATAATAAGTTGCTCTCAAATTTGAAGGATATTACACATGCATTTGTATTGAGACTTCAAATACTATTATCGATGATTTGGGTAATGAGTTATTTGTTCTTTTAGATGAATCTCATGATGTCAATGAAAGAAAAGAAAGTGGCATTTGTGATTAGTTTTGTTGATAAGAGGTTGCATTGTTGGCGTTGGTATTACATGTGTTGGTGAAACACGCTAAATATCTTTATTGAGCACTTTTCTCAGCATGGATATGAGCATTAATTGAGGTTATGATGGGGCTAGCGTGGTGAGTTTCATGGATTAAAACTTTAATCTTGAAAGAAAATAATTGATTTATTACATTCATTGTTTCTTCAATTACAATTAGCTTAATCATGGTAAAAATCATATATTTTCTACATTTTTTAATAATATATTGAGGAGAGAAGTTTTATTTGAAAGACAATTAAACAAAGTTGTTGAGCAAATAAGAGAGAACTACAAGAGAGGTTTAAAGAAATAACTCTTCGTGGAGATACGCGTTGGGGATCACATTATCATTGATAAATATACTTATTTTATTTGGGATCATTATAGATGTTCTTGATATAATTGTAGAAGATGGTTTAAGCGGTGAAAAGAGGTGAAGTAAATGCTATGCTTGATTCAATTCAATGTTTTGAGTTTGTTTTCAATCTGCGATGAAATCCATATTGAATTGAGTTATCTCAAGTTTTACAAAAAAAAGATCAAGATATTATAAATCTGACTTTTGGTTAAGGTGTCAAAACAAAGAAATACAAATATGAGGGATGATGGTTGGAACATTTTATTTGAAGAAGTTCATGCATTTTGTGAGAAAAATGATATACTTGTGCCAAATATGAGTGATTTATTATGGAAGATCGAAGATATCTTTCGAATCACAAATTTTATTATCAAGTTGAGTTATTTTATTACATTATTGATATGCTTAGGGAACAAATGGTTGATGAATCTTGAATTACTTTTATATGTGGCATGCTTGAATCCATGTGATTCTTTCGACTTTTGATAAAAAAAAATTGATATGTTTGGCAAAGTTTTATCCAGACTTCTCGAGCTTTGATATTATTATTTTAGATAGTCTTGAGAATTATATTATTGATGATGATTCATTTTGAAGTTGAATTGGAGAACTTGCAAGTTAGTGGAAGAAAAAATGATATTTATCCTCTTGTATATTTCTTAATAAAACTGCTTTGATATTGTCATCATTCTGATGTTGAAAGAGCATTTTATGATGAAGATCGTAAAAATTAACTGATAGAATGGGAGATTCTTGGATGAATGATTGTCTTACATATATTGAAAAGATGTATTTAAGAGTGTTGATAATTGATTGATTGTGCTTTCATATGAAGACTTCGGAGGAGAAGTTATAAATGGTATGTAATGTAAAAAAAATTTATGTTATTGAGGTTTGATTTTATTATTTTGTTATATGAGATTTTTTTTTATAAAATAAATTATTTTATTTTATTGCCTCCTGAAAAAATTTGATCCCCACAGACTGAGAGGAGTTTCAATGAAGAGGGTGGCTCGTATGCTTCTTTGCTCAGTCGTGTACTGGGGTCAACCACAGACATAAGACTCCCGTTGGAGATACTTGAGCGAGATAAGAGACCATTGCAGAAGCTCTCACCACCTATCTTCCAAGAAATTCAATGAGAAGCCGGCGATTCAAACCTGTCCCATCTTGAGGAAAGCGGAGATGGGACTAGCTCGATAACTTAAAATAATGGGTTTGATTAATGAGGTCGCTGAGTGCATATGAAGTGCTTCTGGCACACCATGATCTATAAACAAATTTAGAGCAAAAAAATGATTTAGTTGTGAGGATTGAGAGAATGACATCGGTTGGGAAAACTTCAATTGGGAATCCTGAGCTTCGTCGAATGAAAAGCGGGGTAAAAGATCGAGTTTCTTTGTCCAATTATTGAGACAAGAGGAGATAATTGGGATGGATGAAGCTAGTTTACTGGACCTATTCTTTGCTAGAATCATTGGACGACTCTAAAATCAGTGTGAGAGAATGAAGGACTTTGGAGATGACTCTCTATTTCGGCGATCCAAACGGATCCCATTTGTGAGAGATGACCGAGAGAGCAAGGGACCGGATCAAGCAAGGGATGTGCGTTTGCTTGCTTTATGGAAGGGTCTGAGTTCCACTTGTGGTTGAGGGAGATGGAAGCACAAGAGAGGAAGGGATTTTTTCTTTGGTTATAGGAGGAAATGGGCCGAGAGGGGGAAGAGAGTTTTGGAGGACCAACGGGAGCGGTTACCATTTCCCTGCGGTTGAGGAAGAGTAGAAGCGGGAGAAATTTTTCAGGAAGCAAGGTCAACACCTTTCTTCCACATCGATGCAATGGTGAACTTGACAACAAAAGAACAATTCATTTAGATTCATCAATCACCACTACTCCAGATTACAAGGACCTTTATAGTGAGATTGTAAAGACATTTAATCCAATTAAGACCGTTACAAATCATATTAATATAAAATTATTACATGGTTGGTCCTCACTTACAGGTTTATATTTTTTTTATTGAAATGAATTTGACCATTAACTTATCTAATTAAATGTTAGCCCCCTTTTTGATTCACTTTTTTCATTCACTTGATTCTATCATCTTTATATATATATATATATATATATATATATATATATATATATATATATATATATATATATATATATATATATATATATATATATATATATATATATATATATATATATATAATATAAGATGGATACCATCTTTCCATAGTGAAAACATCATTGATGAGAAAAACAAAAAATATACATAGCTTTGTTGGGAGGCCATGAATAATATGTTCTTATTGGGGTGATGAATTACCATTGAGAGGTGTAGTATCCGAAAGATGAAGTCACCACCCAAATCCTATTCACCTCAATAAAGAGTCCTAAAGACTATGGGTCTTCGGAATGTACTAGATATTCTTCCCCTACTTTACATAGAAAAGTAAAGTAGGGTTTATTTTAAATCGAGTTCATTAAGTTTCCTACAAGGGCAAGCTCTGTTAATTACATCATGAATGAGATTCGAATACTCGATTAAGGTAAATGATCATTGTCTCTAAAGAATTTGAAAGGTAGGACTATCAATCAATTGGTTTATTTTCAGAAAGTCAAGTGGGATCGATCAAGAGGAGGGAGTTCTTATCGAAGTCAAATGAAATCAAGTAGGGGATGCTTAAGATAGGAAGCCAGTAAGCATCCCAAACTACTATGGTTGAGCTTTACATTTTGAAATTAAATTAATGTGTTTGAGTTGAATTTTATTAGAATTCTAGGCTTATGATTCCATGACACAATATCATGAATTGCCTAAGAGGTAAGGATTTATGCTGCGTAACATGAGGAAGTAGCAACCTCTGAACCTAATTCTTGGGAGCTTTGGCGAGGGCCAAAAGCATGACCTAAATCTAAGGTGAAAAATGGGTATTTAGTTTACCTCGACAAGAGAGGATAAATCACCAGATTGTTGGACTTACAACCGCCTAGGGGTGGCTGCCAACTAACTCCTCCTACAATTTTAAATACATGTAGGCAAGTCTTGTGCATTATGCAAGATAACTGGGTTGTATTTATTTAGAAAGAGACTAAGTCCTTAAACACACTCTCTAAGAGACTAGATAATGTAGGGCATGATTAATGACTTAAATCTAATGCAAATTTTTCATATGTTTTATTTTCATTTTGGAAAATTCATTTGACACACGCTTGAGATTTTTTATGACTAATGTATGAGAAATTAGATTATGGGAAAATCAAGATGGGAGGTGTGTTTCCACCATGGCTCTCAAAGGTCAAACCAAGTTCTACACGTGGAAGCCCTCCAAGTCAAGAGTGAATCAATATGCTTTTTTTTATACATTATGTGAAATAAAGGCAACATTCAGCTAAGGGGTAGCTAATTCTTTTATCTTGATTTATAGCCTAAGCTTTAGGTGAGATTATGAGTTGTTTATTTTAAATTCTGAGTTGTTTGATTTGGTAGAAGATTTATTTTTCTCTAAGAGCCTAATCGTCATCCAGACCATACATCAGAGCAAGGAAGAAACTAGGAAAACATGTCATTCCTAAAGCATAAGCTAAACAAACATCAAATATTTTATAAAGCTAGCGCAAAAAATAAGATGCCAAGTATGGGCATCGCACCTGACAAAATAAATTGGGTAGAGCTCTACCCTTATAACCTGATTCAAATGGATTAATTACAATTAAGCAAGGAATTCATGTTTTGGGGGTCTTCATTCTTCATTTCTTCATTCTTCTTTTAGTTCCTTCTTTTAGATAGTTGAAATGTGGATACTCCAAAGGCTTCATATGATACATAAGATATGATCTTATAATGCTTTAATCCTAATAACATATCATCATTCCAAATCTTAATTAAAAGTACATGAAAAGGGAAAAATAAATCTAACTAAAACTTACAAAATAGAGATTTTAAACTATACAAATCCAAGCATGCATATTGCATAGCACCCCAGTGTCCAAGTCCACCGCCTATTGGATTATGCTTAGGGGTATAAGACCCGCATAAAGCATTTATATTTTTATTTATTACTCTTAAGCACAATCCCATAATGATCAAACTAAATCTTCCCCTATTTATTTCTAATTCACTCAACATTCGACTAAAACATTACATCATAAAATAAGAGCAAAACCACCTAACCTAAAGCTAGAAATGGTGACTTAGTCAATGTGTGTCATTTAAGATTTGTGTGGTATGCTTAGTTATGGCTTTAAAGTTTAAATTTTATAAGTATGAAATTGTTCAACTTAGAGGATGGTTTCAATTTAAGTTGTTTAGTTGTTTTAATTTAGTTTTATTTAGTATTTTTGATTTGGTTTAGGTGAATCCTACAATTAATTACCAAGTTGTAAAGAGAGAGAAAAGAGAAGAGAACTTCTCTTTCCTTTCCTACCCTAAGTAAATTCTAAAGTAGGTTCATGTTTGATTTTTTTTAGTGAATGTTTTCTTATGTGTTTTAATTAATCCTAAATTTAGATTAACTCTAAATAAACATATTCAAAAAGAAAGGCATTTTAAGTTTAAGTAAAGTGAAATAATATCATAAAATAGCACCACTTCATTTCTTTCCCAACATATATAACATGCATATGAATGAATCTAAGCATATATACATACAAATGAAATGTTTAGCACACTTTATGATGAATGCTAAGAAATATTACTTGAGAAAATTGGAATGCTTTATGATGCATGATTTTGATTAAGTAGAAAAGGGTTATTCTTTTATCATTATATTCATATGCACATGTGTATGTATGAAAGGCACAAGTGAGTACGACGTCATTGTTAGCATAAAGGGTGTAAGGTACAGGACCTACTTAGGACTTAAAGCCTCAACCCGGTTGTCAAAATAATACCACTTTAAATCATATTAAATATGTATAAAAGAGATTAATGGAAAAAGAAAGATGCAAAGTTTATGTTTATTTAACTTTTGGTTTGTTTATACAATTTATGTGTGAAAATGTAAAGATCCTTCTTAAGTTATAACATGGAAGAGGATAAGAGTATAGTTTAAGCAAGTGTTATATTCTTTTAAAAGAACTATATACTATGCAAATCTTATTCAAATCCATGTTAAGAGGAAAGAAAGGAAGCAAACATAAGACACAGTTTTATATTCACATGCAAACTTATAAATAAAGTATAAGTAACCTTTCAATTTTGATATTTGATTTATAAGTTTCAAAATAATTTTAGATTTAATAGTGATAATAGTCATTCATTTTTTTTTACTTTTAATGCAATTTGGCATAAAGAAAACATTCCATTTTTAATTGGATTTTTAAAAGGGATGGATGCATGATTTTCATATGACATACACATTTAACATGCTAGAAAAGAAATAAATTGATGAAAGCAATTTAAACTCATTCACCCTAATTAATTCCTAAAGACAATCCTATGAAATTAGAAAGTTCAAAGTGAATCAAAGTTTGTTTAATGTGATTTTTATTTTAAATTTGCTTTAAGTTTGATTTAGAAAATGTGAAAGATTGTTTGCTAGTCCCTTTCCTCCATATGTGAGTTAATTTAGTTTGTTTGTTCTTAGGATCATTAGGTGATTTTCATATTTTGTTTAGGTTAAAGTGTGAATTAATAGTGTTAATTACCCCTTACCTACTAAGCATACTTAATCAAATAATTATGAGCCAATGGATGATACAAAACCACAAGCAATTTAAATCAACAATACACCAAGAAAGAAAGGGCCTAATACAATTGGCTCATGATTAATGATTAATTAAGCTAAGAGTTTAATTTAAGTAATTTCATAACCCCTCTCACACATGTGAGTTGGATTTTGATTTTCTTAATGTACTTAGGTTGTTGAACACCTAAGCATCTACCCAAGATGAATTAGTTAAATTCTGGAAGGTTTTATAATTTTTATCAAATTAATTAGGTAGGTAATTAATGTATTAATCCTTAATTAAATTCAGATTAAGGAAGAAAGAGGGGGTTAAGGAATAACTTAATGAAAGTATCCCAAAATTATTTCCTAAACCTTCTGTTCATTTAAACCAACCTTAATTAATTCAACCAAAGGATTAAACCACTGATTACACACTAAATTAGGCATAATTACATTAAGAGAGTAATTAGAAAATGAATCCAGTAATTACCCTAATTAAATTAATAAATCCCAGAAAATTAGGAACATAAGTCATCCCACTAAATACATGAGAAGTTTGAGATTAATTAATGGAAAATGATCAGAGTAATTAGCCTAATTATATTCTCAATAAAACCCAAATTCAGAAAATAATATTATTCAAAATCCATCAAAATCAATTTTATAATATTTTACATTCAATTATTTTTTATATGCAATTTAAATCATTTTTTTTTTATTTTTCTACACTTAGATATGAATATTTGAAGATTTCATGATTAATTAGGTAATTAATCCCATAATTAAATAGCTAATCTCGTTAGCGCCACGTGGAGGCTGATGTAGTGTGCACTTTCCACGTGGCACAACGGGAGAGGCTATTTAAATTATCACATCATAGTGTCGCGTCAGTGGTAGCGCTACGCGCTTTCTCCTCGTCTGTCTAATCAAGGATCGGACGGCTAAGATCAAGCCTGTGATTCTTAAGGGTTAAAATGACAGATCTACATGTCTCGATCATGAATGTCCATCCAAAATGTGCGGATGGACGGCCCATGATCCATCCCTGATCTTCCCTGCGGGAGATGGCCATGTCCATCTCCTAGGAAAAGATCCAAGCTTGACTGAGCTCGGATTGAAACAAAAATCAACCCACACCATCTAAGAGTAAAGGGGAACACATCCAACAGCTAAATCCTTACGGGATTAAACTTCACTTCACAAAGGACCAAAAGGAGATGAAATTATGCTCGGTTTAATGGCATACCTCACCGGAGGCTATCACCGGTGCTCGATTTTCTTGAAGTAGCTTCGTGGAGCTGTTGAAGTTTTGAGGTGAAATTGGATGGATCTTTCTATGCTAAGTTCACCTTCAAGTGGGCTCGTCTTGATCAAGAATACTCCTTGGAGAGCTTGTGTGAAGGCTTGGGTGAACTCGATTGAGTTCTCGATGAAGCTTGCAAAGTTAATTGGGTTGGTATTGAGTGTGAGTGAGATTGAATTTGGCTTGAGCTTCCCTATTCTCGATTTGAGAAAAATCAAAATGGAAAAGTTGAATTGGAGAGAGCTAGGGAGACTTGGACATGGTTCCTTTGAGTTCCCTTAGCTCAATCGAATTGAAGAGTCTTGAATTCAAGTGGAATTAGGAGGAGTATATCTTCCCCTAGATGAATCAGACGGCCGTGAAGAGCTTTGTTGTTTTGATCCAATACATCCTATTCAATGGTTTGTTTAGGCCGTTTAGAGGGGCATGACATTTGGTTTTGGCCAGAGAATGAGTGGAGGAGCTTGCCATGTGCTTAATTCAAGTAGAGAAAGAATCCCATGTGCTTATGTCCATGGGGGTTGTCAGTTTTAACCTTGGGTTGGGTTAGGCTGACCCAAACCCAATGGGTTAGGTGCACCACACTCACTAGTGTCCACTTAGTCCACTAGGAGGGTGTTAAGTGGTCATGGAGAGGATTTGACCAAATTCCAGTGAATTTGGCCAAAATTTACCCTTTAACCTAATGATCATTTGGCTTGGATTTTAATTTGAATATGTTTGGTATGATTGAAAAATGGGTTGGGTCAAGTTTCAATGAATTTGGAGTTGATATATGATTTGACTCATGTTGACCCATTTAGATCAAAATGGGTCAACTTCAAGCCAATTGGTCAAATTGGATCAAACTAAGTTGGGTCAAGTTCATATGACCAAATATGTTGGCATCATTATTTTGGTTAATTTGATTTATATTTGAATTTGGTTCATTTGATTTCATTTAGGTCAAATGGGTCAATTGACCTCATTTGACTGGGTTAGGTCATATTTGTTTTAGGTTTGGTTGGTCATTTAAAATGGATTGGTATTTTATTTTCAATTTGGTTTATATTTAGTTTGGCTCAATTTGACCTTTTAGGTCAAGTTGGCTTAATGGTCAATTGGTGGGGGTTAGTTGGCCAATTGAGGCTTTGGTCAAGTTCAACAAGTGATTTGGAATGAACTTGACCCATTAGTTTGAGTCAATTTGGCTTAGATCAAGTTTTCACACATTTTAATTTTTTAGGTCGAGTTAGGTCAACTTGGGTCAGTGTTAGGTTAGGCTCAAATGATGACAAAACTCAAACATTTGGTCATGAATGAGTTTTGATCAATGGTTTCAATCAATTTGGTCTATGATGGATTTTGGCTAGTTTAGGTTTCATTTTGGTTGACTTAGTGTTGACTCTTAGGTTTGAGTTTGACCAATTTGAGTGATTGATCATCTTATGATGATTGTTTGCTCAATGTGAGGCTTAGGTTAGTTCAATCCAATTTAGTTGGACTTTGACTTTGGGTCAAGGATGAGCAGTGGTGTTTTGACTTGGTCAAAGTGATTTGAGTTTGATTGAAAATATGGATTGATTGAAATTCATTTGCAAGTGATTTGAAGTCAAATGGGTTTTCATTTGACAATTTCAAGTTCAAAAGGTGAACATGAGTTTGACTTGGGTTTGATTTTTGAATTTACTTTTAGTTTGATGATTGATTGTAGGATTGATTGATTGAAAGAAAAAATCAAGTTTGGCTTGATTTGAGTTTAATTTAGCTAAGTTCAAGAATTTGACTTGAAAGGCTTAGGTTGAATTTGATTGAATTTGGGTTTGATTTTGAATTTGGTTTTGAGATATTTGGATTTATATTTCATTTATATTTGTGAATATAAATGAGAATATAAATGGTTATGAGAAAATTCTTGAATTTCAATTGATTTAGATTTGATTTAGGCTAAGTCCATAAGATGGAATCAAAGTAACTTAGGAAAGATTTTTATTTGGATTTGAATTTTGGATTTGATTGATTGGAATTTATATTTCATTTATATATATGAATATAATGAGAATATAAGTGGATTGTGAGAAAATTTGAATTTGAATTGATTTAGATTTGATTTAAGTCCATGAGAGGGAATCAAAGTGACTTAGGGAAAGATTTGGTTTGATTGATTGGAATTTATATTTCATTTATATATGTGAATATAAATGAATAAAGGTGATTGTGAGAAAATTCCTTGAATTGATTTAGATTTGATTTAGGCTAAGAGAGAATCAAAGGACTTAGAAAATATTTTGAACTCAATCATGAGCTTCAATCATTTGTTTCAATCATGGGTTTCAATCATGTAGAATTGATTTGGGTTTGGAGAAAAATTAGGTTGGAATTGATTTAAGCATTGATGTTGATTTGATTTGGAGTTTTTGAAGGAAGTGAGGAAGGTTTCAAGTTATAGGATAGGCAAATTTTCCTAACACCCCAAAGGCATGACCTATTCCTATGGCTAACTCTTTTAAGTCTCTAGGGTTAGGTTGAGTGTCCACCTAATAAATAAATGTGACTTAAGACTAAGGAACTCTTAAAATCTAAGAGAAGTCATATGTCTAAGATGGAGGGGTTGAGCTCACTCTAAAATGAGATCAACAAAGGGCTTTAAGGTGTGCATGACTCAAAGAATTATTGGTGTTGATCAATGATCAACAACACCAAGCACTAAGAGAAATGGTCTACTCCTAGGTGTAGAAGGAATCAAAGCTTAGTGACTGTGCTCATGTCAATGACATAAGAGAGGGAAGGAGGAATCCAGAATAGAGTATGTGAACCTTCCACTAAGGAAGCTGTTCAAATCATCCACAAGGGGATGAGAGGTTTGATTTGATTCTCACTGGGGAGAGAAATCGATCTAATTTAATTTGTTGTTTGTTTAATTATGTTTATTTTGACTCCACTAGGGATAGAAAAGTGAACTCTCCATTGGGGAGGCAAGTTCAAGTCATCCACAAGGGAAGAAAGGTTGTGAAATCCAGAGGGATTAGAATTCCCAAGGGGAAACTGCTCTCACAAAAGAATTTGATTTGGATTGATTGATTCTTTTATTTTGTTTGTTTGTTTCACTCCAGTTGAATTTGTTTAGGTTTTTTTTTTTTTTTTAGATCTTGAGATGGATCTTGTTGGTTTATGATGGATTGCAAGAGGCCTAGACCTAGCTGCTTTACCAATCAAATGGGTAGTCTACAAAACATAGCGACAACCAAAGGATGCCGTGTGCGATGGTTGTAAAGAAAGCATAGTGAGCACATCCTCCAAAGTAAGGACCGATTCTTTGGGGTGATCTATTGGCAAGGCAATTGCCCTAGGGTTGACTATTAAGTGAATGCCCTGGACTTAGATCAACTCAAAGATAGTCAAAAATTAATTTTATTCTTTAATTTATTTTGATGGATTACTTGGTTTGTGGGATCACACTGAAGAAGATTATATCGGACCAATCTGATTCTTGAACAAAGAGAAGCTTCGGCCGATGGGAGAGCTATCCAACCAAAGGAGTGCCTTTTGATTTGCAATGATAAATTCAAAGGAAGAAAGCTCAGTGACTCACATCTTCCACTACAAAAGACCACTAAGGTGATCGGTTATTTTGGGCAACAAATCAAACCATACCTAAGGCTGCCCACCGGTTTGCGACAGTCATGCTAGAAAGAATGTGTATAGTCTTACATCTTCCAAAGCGTAATGACCAAGTATGGAAAAATAGATTAAACCTGACCTAAGGGCGACTATAGAGTGAGTACCAACCTAGGGATTTATCTCAACTTAGGCAGTCAGGCATTTCCTATAGGGAGTTCTGTTAACATCGCCTTAAAGATAGGATGTCTGTTTAGGAAAATGGACCCTTTGGGAGCTTGAATTCCTAATCCACAAGCAAATATTTTTTTTGTTTGTTTAGTTTGTTTATCGTGGACCCTGTTAGTTTGTGAGAGATCAAACTGAGAAGGAGCTCATATCAACTTAGACCTATTTCAAATTTATTGAACCAAGGGAGAATCTGCATCGTATATATTCCAATCACAGTGGCTACTACTAGAAAGGGTGACCATCCAATCCAATAGTAACCCGGTAGTGTCTAAATGGGGTCGCAAAGGTGATCCAAATAGAATGCCTGCAGGGAGAGGGGTTGTTAAGCGCTTAATCCAAAATCCTGGAGAAGATGATATGATTAGACATAAATTAAATAAGTATTCGATGGCCAACTCATGAAGAAAGAGCAAGGACTCACAAAGAGTGATGTATCCATCGGTGAGTCCAGCATAGTGAACATCAACCTAAATGCTCGATTTGCAACAATCCAGGAAGAAAGCTTCGGGACTCACATATATGGGATTCTTTGGGATAGTCTGTCTTCGACTCGATAGGTACCATCCGACCTAGGGTGACTATTGAGTGAATGTCATTGAGGGACTTACATTGACTCAAATGTAGTCAAGAGGAAAGGGGGCCTCTGGGGGACTTATCCTAGACCTCAAATATACTCGACTTAATTAGATCATGATGATTAGTTCAAGAAGAAAGCTCAGAGACTTACATCCTCTTAAATAAAATTGATATGAGGTAGCTTACTGGCTGAGCAGTGAAGTCTACCATACTAACAAGGCCCTCATTGGTTTGATGGTTAGGAAGAAAGTGAGGACTCACATCTTCCAAATAAGTGACCATTGGGGTGACATAAGTGAGGTGTAGACCCAGGCAAGTAATGAGTGAGTCAGGCTTTCTCCACATCAAAGATAGCCCAAGATAAAAGATATGTGTTTGTTCATGTGCTTGTGTTAAAGGGAATAGGATGAGTTATCTTAAACACGTTGGGGATTTTGATGAAATGGTGCCATGGATGGCAAGCGGATTTCCAAGAAAGGATGACACTCGAGTTCTCTTACATAATTTAGCCGTACGAATCAAAATAGAATACCTCTTGGGATCTCTCACATCTATTCTAATAGTGCTGGGAGATTATGTTTGTGTTGTGAAAGAGGGATAGAATGTCATTGGGGGACTCTTACACCTATCCTAGACATGTTATGGCGGATTTTCAAGACAAGCAAACAACACTTCGAAAGAAGAGAAGATCGTGATGAAATATAATCAAATTTTTATTCTTTTGTTGATAATTATCTTTAAACATATTTTATGGGTAATATTTTTTCAAATAGAGCTCATTAATTGGAAGCATCAGGTGTTCCCCTTTACAATCAATAAGCTGATAAGATCCTCCTTGGTAGGCCTTCTCTATGATATAGGGGGCTTCCCAAGTGGGTTCAAACTTTCCTCCCATCTTTTGACGGCAACAATTGGTCTCCTTAAGACTAAAATAAGTTCTCCTACTTAGAAATACTTAGAGGCTAACTTGTTAGAACATCATTTGGCCTTGTGACTCAAGGTTTACGTGCAGGTACTCTCCTCAAACCCTTGAGCTCTTTAACAACTTTGCATTCTTCTCTAGTGATCTTGCTTTGCTATTCTAGTGATGGAGTTGAACTTCTAAAGGTAGAATGGCTTTGAACATAAAGAAAAAAGGGTAGATTGAGTTGGAGTTCGGTATGTGATGATAAGCCCACAAACCAACTTCTCATTATTGCTATTATCATTTTGGATATTTGGATGAGAGTTTTGTTGAATGCTTTATAGCCATTTCTATGGGAGTAGATGGTGGAGTATCTCCATCTATATGTGTCTTACGGTGAAGCTATTGATCTTGGTACTTTTGAATGCAATGCCATATCGGATATAATTCGAGGCACCCCAAACCTATATACGATATGGTTCTTGAAAAACTGAAGCACTTGAGTTGTGACCTCTCGAGTGGGATTGCCTCACTTAGAAAAGTACGATGGCTAAGATGAAATGATGACCCTTGGAAGAAGGAGGATCGATCGAACCCATAATGTTAGTACCCCCAACACTCAAATGGACATGAGACTAATGTAGGGTGTAGAATGTTGGGTGGTTGATGTAAGACATGCACTAATGACATCTCTCCTACATCCATGCAATCATGTCATCGAAGTAGTATCCTAGTCTCTTGATCTTTGTCTTCATCATCGGACTAGATTGATACGCTCTGCATAGACCTAAATGTACCTCAGTTATAATTCCATGAGCTTTGTGTTTATCTAAATAATGTAACCACATTTGATCAAAGGACCGTCGGTATAGAGTACCATCAACAAGAGCATATGAGAGAGCTCTCTGTTTCACTTAATGAGCTTGTGAATTTTCTTCAGGAAGTTTATCGGAGTTCAAATAGTCTATGAATGGTTGCCTCCAATCCAGCACTTTGTCCTTATAGGCAATGACAACCTCCCCTTCAAGAGGAAGTATCTCGATGAGTTTAACATCAATAAGGGATAAGACTTGTCTATTTTGAACTCTTATTAGAATGAACTCATCTTCCGGACATGCCAATTCTTTGGCAAGTTTGGCCAAAAACATCTTCGTGTTCTCAGCTCAGAACCTTGTAGATTTGGGTCAAACTTCATGGTATACTGGTGGTAATGAAGCTTGGGTTTGAGAACCTTGTAGGACCCGATAATCGATTGATGATGAGAATCCCCAAAGATGTTGATACTCTTGGGAAATCAAAGCCTCATACTCATTATTGTTGGTGCAAGGGTTGGAAAGATAGTATGAAAATCTCATCACAACGTGGTCTGAAGTTAAAAGAATTATTCCTACCCCTACCTTTCCTGGAAGAGTAGCTCATGGTGCTTCCCCTTTATGAAAAGAAGTTGCACCATAAAAATACATCTTCCATCGGTGGTTCTCAACCTCCCCTATGTTCATGATTTGTTCATTGAGGAGATCATTACTAAGCAAAGAATTAGCAGGAAGTGGGTCTGCTGCTAAGAAATCCACTAGTGCTTGTCCTTTTACCGCATAGAAGGGTATGAATGTGATATCAAATTGCAAAATGATCATGGACCATCATCCAGCGTTGGCCGTAGATCATGAGATTGGATTGGTTACGAAATGAAGTTCACCTTATGAGAAAGCATATAGTGTTGTAGCTTTTGAGATGGAAACATCAAAGCTAGGCAATGTTTCTCAATGGGTGGATAGTTCACTTCAGCATGTATCAAATAATGGTTGAGGTAGTATAGAGCACTCTCCTTCCTTTGTGGCTTGGGTTAGAGTCAGAGAGTCGTCATGCGGTAGTGTAGAGGATGAGTGGCTGAGGGATAGGAGCTACTAGGCGGTAGCTTCACCAAAACTGTTTGATATCTTCAAAGACATGCTGGCACTTGTCATCCCACTTGAACTTGACATCCTTTTTGATAAGTATTGAGAGTCTCTTGCATCTCCCCGATAGGTTGGAGATAAAGCATCTCAGATACATCAACCATCCTTGGAAAGATCTGAATTGAGTTAAACTTTTAGGAGGTGGCATTTCTAAGATAGTTTTGATCTTTTTTTTGGATATATTTCTATTCCCCGGTGTCAGACAACAAACTTAAGGAATTTTCTTGAAATTACTCCGAATACAAACTTCAGGGGATTCATTTTGAGATTATATTATCTTAATCATTTGAAAACTACTCTCAAGTGATATATATATATATATATATATATATATATATATATATATATATATATATATGATTTTCTCAATTTTAGTTTTAGTTTTTCTTCTTTTTTCTATTTTGCCAAATGAGAGAAATAGTGAAATAGGTGAGAGAGAGGAGGGGATAGATATAAAACAGAGAGAGAGAGAGAGAGAGAGAGAGAGAGAGAGAGAGAGAGAGAGAGTTTGACTATGGAGTGTAGAAAGAAAAAAAACAAGAGAAAAAAATTTTTTGTTCCTTACATAAACCCGAGAGAGAGAGAGAGAGAGAGAGTAAAAAAGAAATAAAATAATTTTAAAAAACTTTGAGAAGAGATTAAGAGAGTGATTCAGTGAGGGATTAGAGAGGATTGAGAGGTCTATTAGATAGGTAAGTCATCGCCGGCGAGGAGCATTCAACGAAGACTGAAGTGGGTGTAAAAAATAAAATAACATGATAAATGGATTTCTTTTTTACTCTCTGTTTAGGGAGAGAGAGAAAATAAATAAAATAAAATAAAAATATAAATCAAAGGTGGCAGTTTCATGTGGAGAGAAATGGCGTGAAGAACAGGAGTTTAGTTTCATGTTGCTGGCAAAAGTTGATGAGGTGTCTGTGGGAAAAGAAATTTTTAAAATAAATATTAAATAATAAATTATTATTATTTTAAGTATGTATAAAAAAATTTTGAGTTTAGGTGATCGCCCATAGTTGGCGACCCTCACCTTATGAGGTGGCGCCCATTTATGGGCTATTCTTACAAATAGTCGCCCGATAATCGGTCTAGTTTGAAAGTAGTAAAACAAGTCGCGATTATTGGGCATTGATATAACTAACGGTACAGTAGACCCAGCTTTGCTTTCGACATCCCGACCTCGCAGCAGCCCCTCCTAGTGACGACGAGTGATTCTGGTTCGATCGCTCCACGGTTTTGATTCCGTGATAGAATCTGGTTCCCCCACACTCCCACTCTCGGCTCCACCGCAAGTGTTAGCTCCACCCGAAGATTTTGGTCCAGCTCCACCGCAAGTCTAAAGGTATACGCAAGGTATTTTTGGTGTGTATTGATGGGTGCTTTTACACAAATAGATGTTTATGCATCCTTATGACTTCTTCGGGAGTTTTAATTGATGGATGAATTGCATTTTGGAGGTATTAACAAGCATTTAGAATATATAAAACCATTAAATTATTAAAGAATAAATTTATTAGCCATTTATTTGAAGTAATGGGGAAAAATTTTATGAGTGCCTTATCTACAGGCATCCTAAATCCACTAAATAAAGATTTGGCTAATACATATATAACCTAAGAATTTGGAGGTTAATCATATTGTAGATCAACTTGAAAACACATTGATAGTGCCCTTTCAAGTTTCAACTCACCAACCTCAAGTTGAAATCTATTCTTACAATTGAGACACATAAAAATGATACTACACATCATTAATTTATTATTAGATGAAAGGATTATCCAATTATTAATGACCTTTAGTTCTCACAAGTTGAGTTAGAAAATCATGCCTTTTATTTACTGGATATATATATTTGAGTTTTAACTATTTAAAGAAGAGTTTTTTTAAGTCTATTGGAGTTAATGAAAGATATGATCAACAAAAACTAATTACTAGATCCATGATTGCTATTGCATATTATTTATGTTATATTTTATTTTTCTTATGTTACTCATGGAGAATATCATTGCAATGTAGGAATGCTAAGTGTGAAAACTTATAATCTTTTTGAAAATACTTGCCAACAGCTTCATCATCAGATTTATGTTACATCATAACCACTACTTATGATGAGTGATGAGTTACTTTTTAGGTTGTGATAGAAATTTGGTCGGTGAGCATATACTAGGATGAGTCAGGAGCTCGTTTCCTTAATTCTTATGACATTAGCGGTTGATGATGATGATCAGTTCATTCCAAGTTATGTTAGTGGCAAAAATCGTCCAATGCGAGTCTCGCGTCATGCAAGCTTAGAAGATTTAAAATAGAAAGTGCTTAGATCTTTACGTTATGACATTGATAACTTCATAGTGGAGATTAGGTGTCATTTTTCTGTCGATGCGAGATACATAGCTTCTACAGTTTCTAATGAAGTCTGCAGTACTGTCCTAGATGAAGCTTCCCGTCAGACATTAGTTCTTTATGTGGAAGTAAAGCCACAATGTACTGTTGCAGTTGAAATTGATACTGATCTCATGCAACATAATGTTCCGTCTGATTATGCTCATGAGTTCACTTTTTGTACCACGGTATTATGATGAAAATAAGGTAAACATTTACCTCAAAATGTTAGTGTCTTCATTTTTGGTTTATACTATCTTTAATTTTAAAGGATTATGACATTTTAATCTGAGAACTTCAGTTTGCGTTCAAAACCGCAGAGCAACCTAGTTCAATAGTATTGTCGATGATGAGTGAAATGAAATGATGAATAGCAAATCAAGCAATGCATCTAATGATAGCGATGCTGAGGAGGATTCTTTACTAGGTAATGCAAATTTATGTGACACCAATGTTGGTCACGAGCTTATTCGGAGTCATTCAATCTGGATTTCTTCAAATGATAATGCAATAATTTGCAATAATGATGCATATGCGAATCACACTTGGGATGCAAATATTGTGTTTGATGGTCCATCTGATAGTTCAAGTTTTTCAGATGCCATCGAAGTTCTAGTTGATCTATATGATGGTATGTATTTCTCAAATAAGAAGGAGCTTTAGTTTGTAGTAACTAGTTGGTCAATTATTAGTAATGTTCAGTTTCTTACCGTCACTTCGAATCAAAAGAATTTTACTATTATATGTGCACAACATAGTAATCCTAGTAGATCTTGTCATGTGCGCATACCGTAGTAGAAAAAAGGTTGGGAGGTGCTTGGAGGATATCAACTTTAGGTGCACCTCACACATGCATTAGCACTATCGGTAGTTTTGGATATCGTCAGTGCACTTCTAAGTTCAATAGTTATTTCATAATACCAGTTATGTGATTTCAGATAGACTTGAAACCAATGGAGATCATTGGAAGGATGGAATCAAAATTTAATATTAAAGTGTCTTACATGAAGGCTTGGGATGCGCGCTGTAAGAGTATAAAAGCAATATTTGGCAGTTGAGAGGAGTCGTATCGCTCTCTTGGCCTATTTATGGATTCATTATGCTATGTGTTGCCTGGAACTATTTATAGAATTTTATCATCAAATACATGCAGGTTTCAGAGATTGTTTTGGGCTTTTAGACCCTCGGATTATTTCTGTTTGCTTTTATTGTGGTTGAATCTGAGAACAATGAGTCCTGCCTCTGGTTCATTATGCGCATACAGCAGTTGTTGCCTATTGGTTCAGCAATGATAGATTTATGTATTATCTCAAATAAGCATGAGAGGTTAGTACATAGATGCCGTGATGTATTCCCATGGGCCGCACATCGTCATTGCTTAAGACATCTGTGAGAAAACTTCAAAAAAGCAATGTGGAGAATGGGTATTACGGATGTCGAGTTTATGTGTAAGAAAATGTACTTGTCTGGTAGCACGGATGACATCAACATATTCAACCGTCACATGTTAGACATAAAGAAAGAAAATTAAACACATACCCGGTGGTTAGTAGATGCGTGATGTGTGCAAATGGTCATTGGTTCTACAATGGCGGCGTTATAGTACTTATGATGACTATATGTCGGAATGTTTTAATAGAAACGGCGCACGGGACTACCAATTTAAGCACTGATCACTGCTATTTATTATAACATTGTGGGTTTATTTTATAAGAGGGTTATTATGGATTTGGGAGAACCGACTGATGAATTCACATTCTCTCCTAGAACAATGGCGATTTTCGGCATATTGAGCATGAGGCGGGAACTATCCATAACAACCAATATTAATGCAATGAAGGCAAGTGTTCATGAGTTGTCGATCATTTAGAGACTTCATAGCGAGCGATTGGTTCATATAATTATTCGAACATTGATTTATCACATTACCATGTGGTCATTCCATAGTAGCTTTAGTCCATCGGAGATTGAATCATTTGGTGTATGTGTTGAAGTACTATACCATGGCAATGTCTGGGCATACATACTCTTCGAACTTTCACGTTCTACATGATCAAAATACTTGGCCAGACTTCGATGTTGAGCGGGGTCTTTATCCTTTGTTGCTACCAACTATTAAAGTTAGATCAGGTATGCCATGATCAAGTAGATACAAGAACACAATGGACGAGAGCGCAGTACAGAGCACTCGTATTTGCAATTTTTGCAGATTAGTTGGTCATTATCAGACATCGTGTCCACACAACCATACTAGTAGGAGGTTACTATGGATAGTCTAGCAAAATAACATGTACATAAACTGCATGGATTTTCTTGTTTCTTCTAAATTTTGTTTTAATATTAATATTCTTTCTAACAATATTTCATTTTGTTTTCTTTTCACAATGCGATAGAGGAGCCCAGGCTAGGCGTCGGCAAGAGGCATCTTGAGATGGATGATGTGCATCCGCACCTTCGGTCCATCCATAGTCTTCTTTATATAGCGGCATAGACGCATCCGGTCGGTATGAATTTACTTTCAAGTTTTTTTTTTTGCTATAATATTTTAATTGCTCAACCGCCAAAATAATTTTTTTTATATTGTGGTACTATTTTGGAGGCGACATCACATCTTCGATGCTCAGAGTGGCCCATTACCCACGGTTCATAGCGCCTCGCACTAGGACTTCACTATGTTAACCAGATGAGATACACAATCTTGACCATCACCTGACAGCGTTAGTTGGCGTTGGTCTCCCATACTTTTCATTTTGATGTAGGAGATGATAATGACATTGCAAGACATTGCAATGATCTAGGGTTTGTGCATATATGGACCACCGATCGTGCCGATCGTGGTTGGGGAAGCGATGGTAGAGTTAGCTGCGTTGTGATGAGCTAAATGTGGACATCCCATTCAAGTATATCATGACCCCTCGACCCATTATTCCCCATTCAGGATGGGCACACGCAGCCGCATAAGTGGTTATCTGGACATTTTAGTCTACACGGACCTCACATTTGGACTTGAGATATGTATGGCGTATGTGTTGTTCCTTCTTGAGTTTCTTACTTCCAGATACTTGAGTCAGAGGTGCACATATCTACCTTTGTTAGAAGACCTATATACATTCGACATTCTCGGTAGGCGGTATGTTGGCACACTTATATGGAGGCATGAGTCTACCAGCAGGGTGACCAACATGGTTGGTTGTCTTTAGTATCAGTCTTGGGAGCAACTTCATGGAGAGACATTACATGTCTCCCTAAGGATCTCGATGGTGAGCATCGGTTTAGTCGAAAACATAACTTTTTTCAATTATTTTAATATACTGAGCTGCAAGTAACAGATTTGCATATAAAAATTGGTTTACTCAGGTGGAACGAAAGGTATGTGCGGCAGATGCCATTTGGGAATATCAAAATTTTTTGGGATGAGCTAGATGGATTGCTATTGAGCCAGGTACAACTCTTAAATATTAAAATATAGTTAAACTCAATTTTATCATACTACCACATAATAATTACTAAAAAATGCAGGTGACTTGGGAGCCATATGATATTCTGATTAGAGCTCGCCTGTCTGATATTTGCCTTGATGGCGTCACACGTGTTCCAATCGATCAGTGGAAGAGGGTGGAGTGGCACCTTCCGACAGAGTTCTTCGCGGTTTGGTCACCCGCATTGATGTTGCTCGATGGATCCCAATTTCAAGAGTTGATGGTAGGAAAGGCGTCTCGGGTTCGGTACCACCACATCATTATCTGGGAGGCTCGCGAGATCACATTCTTGTGGGGTACATACTTATCGATGTCAACGCGGTACATATTTTGGTTGGTCGCCATTGTACTTGCTTAAGGCGCCTATTGATCCACGAACGACCTACTAACCCAGAGCACCTATCGAGTGATCATATATTAAGATAACACTACAATCTACAAACTTACTTAACTATTGTGTCTACAGATTTTCATAGTAATATTTTAAACTTGTTTCATATAGACAAAACATATCTTAGCGACGGAGGATCTCTTTCAGCCTTTCTTTGGACGTCTAGGTGACTCGGACTTCTAGTTGGCTATAAATAAGTATGAGCACATGTGCCACGATTTAAGATTGAGAACCCACATTACAGCTCCACACGCCCAGCATGTGTCACATGGCTACGATTCATCTCTCGACTACAGCGGTGAACATGGCAGAGCCATCCACTTATCTTGATCCAAGGCCATCTACTTTCAGAGCTCTCGGTCTCAACCATATGGACAGTTGCCGTCACAAGATTGGGTATCTTTAGGAGACTGCGGAGATGGGGTCGAAGTTGCGGTAGGGATCGAGAACACATGATGTCTCTCCATGCGTGATTATTCATACGACCACTACTACACTCCGGTAGTCTTGTGATATATATATCGCGAGTGCGATAATATATAGAGATGTATTTATATTGTATATTTGTCACTGAATATTTCTATAGTTTTGTATTATCTGCATTTGTAATTGAGTTTACTTAACATATGAATGAAATTTACTGGTATAATTTGTTTAGTAGTACAACAACTTCATGTAAAGCAGTTTAAATTTGAGTTTATATACAAATTGCAGGCTGATTGAGTTTATATGCAAATTGCAGGCAAACCGTTGTAAAAAAGATATCTCTTTTCTTTTAAAAAAAATATAGCAAGAAAGTTGCCCACTTACGGGGTGATTATCGAGCGATTGGCTTGGAATATAAGATTTGGTGGCTCTAAGCATGGCGATGAGGTGGTCGGTGCCTTATGGGGCATTGCTAAACTCAAATTTTTTTGTACGTACTTAAAATAATAATTATTTATTATTTAATACTTATTTTAAAAATTTCTTCTTTGTGGGATGCACACAGGTTGTCGGCGAGTGAGGAATGAGCTTGCTGAAGACCGGGTTGGGAAGGGTGGAGTACTGCATTGAGTTGCAACTTTTGTTAAGAAATACTAGTAGAAGTCAAGGTGGAGCTCGAGTTGCTCAGTGGCAAGATTGTTGTGAGCTAAGACGTCTCTAGTGAGGAGAGGTTCGAGCGAGTGAGATGGTTTGATAAAGTGTTCGGAAGGTGGAGGAAAGAAAGAAAAGGGACTGAGAGTTGAAGGGAAGAATGGCATGGATTTGGAAGAAGTGTGATGCGCCAGGGAGCAACAGAGAGGAGATGAGAGTTAGAGAAAAAAAATTACCTTGAATTCGGCGAGAGCGAGAGTGCCGAGACTTGGGGTGTAGTTTGGCATGGGAAGGAGGTTTAGGGAAAATAGGAAAAGATGATGAAGGGAGCTTGCCGGAGAGAGAGAGGGAGAGGGATCGCAGCCTGGTTGTGCTTTGGATATCTGAATGAAAAAGAGCACCCCAAAACAAGTCGTAGAGCTGTAGTCATTTAAGTCCCTTATTATTATTATTATTATTATTTCAACAAGGGAGAGAGATGTGACAAAGAGTAGCGAGGATAGGTCGAACGGCACCGTTGCAGAGTATGAGATTACTTTCTTTTCATAAACTATTTTTATCTTATTATTATTATTATTATTATTATTATTATTATTATTATTATTTAAATCTATATGAGAACGGTTTGTATATTAACTTGATTATATTTAGATTAAATTGTCATACACCCACCCACCCACACACACACACACACACACACACACACATATATATATATATATTCTCCTCATTTGATCACTAGCTCTTCTCTCAATTCATATTGTCATTTGCATGCATAAGTAATTTTGTGTTTCACATTTGTGCGCCTCTCTTATCAAAATATATATATTTTCTAAGTCTATTCGACTTGTTAAACACATTAGAGTAGGTCATTTAATCAATGAACATCACTTGTGTGACATCGACATCCCATGTACTATTAGTATAATTTATAGAATATTAAGTAGCTTTCGTCATCATCATATCGATCAAATTAATTATGAGAGGCTTCAGTTGATAAATTTTTATGTTTTGAAGGCATCAATATATTTCATTTCATGAACAAACCATTTAATGATTTTGATGGAGATTGAAGCTATTTGAGTCCATTTCGCACATGAGACATTCTTCATTTGTCATCTTGCGAATGAGTGATATTTGAGTGACTTTAATTATGGATAAGGACATCCCTGAGTTCTATTAAAAGCTACATCATCACCCCACTTATTTCAGTTTAGCCAAATTGTGATATACATGAACGCCACAGCTTTCTAAGATTTTAATATACATATACCTTCTTTTACCTTTGAGGTTTTGATATACCTATACCTTCGAGTTTTTATCTTGGGGTGATGATGTACCTTGGTTTTATGAGATTTTTGATGTACATTTATACATTCTCAGATTTTTCCTTCATTTTTAATGTACTTACCTTTCCGAGATTTTAATATACCCGCATCTTTTGAGCTTTTAAGATTTTTTAATGTACATATACCTTCTACTTTTGGATTTCACAAGCTCTAGATTTTACGAGATTTTTTTAGTAGCTTCGAGGTGCTTGGGAGGCATGGGAGGAATATTCGAGATACGAAGGTACTCATGACATTTACGCGGAAGTCAGAATTTCATCCGGTTGTTCAATAGTTGATGGCGTTAATTTTGTGTGGAAGAGGTTAAACATTTTAACTCTTCGAGATTATTTGTTGGTATATTTCATAATATTATGTAAAGAGGTCATATGTTTGAGATTGCAAACAATTTGCTCGATTTTCCTTTTCATGAGTACAATTGAAGAATCACAATTTGCAAAACTATCTCCCTTTTTTTGTCAATGTTGAAATTATCATCATTTTTCTCCAACCGATAATCAATTAGATATCCATAATATTAATTTAAATGATCTTTTGAGATTAAGGATTACCCTCCAATTTTTAATAAGAATTGAAGGACCAGCATTTGATTTTCTTCATTTCTCATATGTGTTACTCTCAAGTAGTATTTTCTTCATCAAATAGATGGTGATACTCTTAACTTTAAGTTAGATTGTCAATCATTGTGAAGATACAAAGGAAATATTTTTCACAGACGATGTCAAACTATTGCGTGCCAGAGAACTTGTAACGGTAGAATAAAACTTCACGCCTTAGCTTGTATGGAGATCCAGCACACACACACATAGATAGTTAAAAAGAGAATAGGAAATCCTAGAATTTTTACATGAGAAAACCCCAAAAGGTTGGGAAAAATCACGGGGCCTTGCCAAGTAAAAAATGCTTCACTATATATCTACTTTGGAGTACAAAGTTTAAATCTTCCCGATAACGAGATTACAAGATTGTATGTAAGAAATCTTGATAATGATTTCGAGAATCATGTTACACAATGTGGTGATTTATGGTGAATGCTATATTGGTGGCGGCGACGATAATAGGTAGATGAGATGATGAACAACTAGCCTCTCTCATCTTTCTCCCAAGTTCGTTTCCCGCTCCTTCCTCCCCTCATGACAAGAATGGGGTCCTATTTATAGGATTCTGAGAGAGACATTTTGGTTATGTAGCCAAAATCCCTAAACACTCTAACGCGTGTATATCAATTCATTTGATCTTAGATATTTTTTGATTTGATCGTCAAAATGATCTTTAATTTAGCTGTTGTTGATTCTTCGAGACGCATTCTACTATAAGCACGTCAAATTTGAAAGTCATTTGATCATCCATTCATTGTTTCAAAATTTCTATATGTAGTTTTTGGGCTCGATTTGAGCTCATTTGGGCTCGATTTGACCCGATTCTAGCATTGTTGGACTCTTCTCATTCAGTCAATTAATTTGTTTGTATATATACTCTATTTTGAGATTCTTGCTTGATTTATAAATTTTAGAGAGATATATCAATAATAATAATAATAATAAAATTTGTCATAATTTAAAGAATATAAAAACAACCCATTTAGCACGTACATGCTGCCATTCTCATCTAATGCCCAAGACATGTCAAAAAAATCGCTATCTTCTTGGTTCTCAATGTTGATTAAACTTTATTTTGGCCCAAGATTAGTAAATTGTTTGAGTTAGCTCAAATTTTAGAATATTAATTTCTAGAGCGATATTTAAAAATATTCTATAATCATATTATCTATTAGAAGAGTCTAAAATAGCATTAATTATCGTTAGCGAAAGAAATTAGAATAACATTCTACAGAGTTAACTTTAATTATTGGATTGAAATGCTTAGCACAATTCTATATATTTAGTTATATAGTGGTGATATTCTTGAAATCACTTCAAATTTCTTCTCTCTCTTCAGTCTATGCCTATTTCTAGAATCCTTCTCATTCTGAAAGTCAAGCTCAAAAGCATGATCAGCTGTTGCCATTTGGTCAAAGCCAAGTTGGCCACCAAAAGTTTTACTGAATTTGATTTAAATTTTTTGGGGGAGTATTGAGCGAAGAGTTAGTACTCCAAACCGTTTTTCTCTCTTGAAGAAGATACAAAATCCCAATTAATAGAGTAACCAGGTGGCCATTGTTTTGATGCCAGTTATTGCTAAGTTTCTTCTTTTTTTCTCATGTGATAAACAATCAAAGACTATTATAATAACAATGACATCCGTTAAAAACACAGCACACATAAAATAAAAACACCATACGCACTGATACTGATTTCAATATTTTATTATACTAATATATACCGCATACACAGTATATAAAGTGTAGTTTAATGTTCTCATTTCAACAGCTTTATGAGTTCTTCTTTCTTTATGAGTGGGAGGATCTCATCCGTCCTAACACCTGATAGGTTTTTAGCCTTTCTATATTCTTTATACTTGAATGTTTCGTAGAGTCTTGGATGATTGGAGTCAACGAGTGCAGCTTCTGGCTCTATCTTATCATCCTTCGGTGAGAGCAAGAACATAAGATTGGTTACTCGAGGCATGGCTTCTTTGCACACCACCCTATGTTTCAAACTATTAAGCCTTCCATTGCTCCAAGCCTTCGCCAAGCATGTATTGATAAAGATCATGTATTACCTCAAGTACTGATTAACAAGAAAAAAAAAAGTAAAAATTTTTAAACAGAAAAAAACTGACCTTTCCAACATCGCCAATGTTAACTAGAAAAGTTCCTGGTACAGGATCAATAGTCAGAAAATTTCCGTCAGTGTTCATGATTTCAAGTCCACGGACACACTCATCTTCTTGCAGGAGGACTAGAAACCCAGTCTGTATGAACTGCGACCATATATTCAATATCTTCTTGTAATTTGAAGTCATAGTTATGAAATCTCATCACATATGACCATTCGTGAAATGAGCAGCCAACCAAACCGGAGCTGTTGGGGCACCGGGGCACGTGCCCATCGCCCACCGATACTCCATACTGGATTAGCGGCATTAACCGATTAGAAACCCTCGTCATTCCCATTTCCAAACCCTCGTCGCGTCTTTCCTCCTCCCCCACATCGCATTCATTCTCTCGCTTCCTCCGACAGCGATACTCGACTATGCTAGCTACGCCTTCTTCTTCTTCAGTGGTGAGTTCTTCTTCCTTGATTAAGGTGAAAATTTTCCGCACAAGGTTTCTAGCTTTCTGCTAATTACTGATTCAGGAATTCATGAGCTTTACCCTTTTTTTTCCCTTTGGGATTAGGTCATCTAGTTTGGATCTTATTTATGCTTGTTTAGGAACATGTTCTATTTCTACAGTTTTACCTTTTAAAATTTTTTGTGTCGCTTATTTGGAAATTGGGGTTTAAGTTTGGTTTATGCAATCGTCATTTGTGTTCGTGAAGGCTTATTTTGGCCGCTAATGTTTACTTTGTTACTTTATGAGCGCTCGGTGGAAGAGGATTGGATGTGTTGAAAGGGTGTTGCGGTGCTCGATTACTTGATTGTGGGGATTCATTTCATTCATCCGATGAGATCTGGTTGTTTGAATTTGTTACTCTAAAGCTGAATTTTGGATTCTGTTTGAATTTCGGATATATTTTTCATATGTGATTTGGGATGAGTCATGGTACGGTGCTGAGTCCGAGTCATGAACTTGTGTAGTTTTACATGCTTCGGGAAGGAGGGGCTTGTTGTGTCCGTTTCCTACTATGGAAGTTTTGATTGAAATATGTAGCTAGCTGTCCTTAATCTTTCTTTTAACATTCCTAAACTCCATGAATTCCTTGAGTCTTTACTAATGTCTTGAATGGACGCTTGTTTAGCTTTAAGTTGAAATAAATAATTGCTTTAAGATTAGATTATGGAACTTGAAAGGTGAGAGATTTTTAGTTTTTTAAAATATGTTGTTTAGAGAATCATATTGAAAATCATTTTGTATTCTCACATCATTTTGTATTCTCACATCCCGTTACTTGTGTGGCGAAGTGATTAGAGAATCTGAGATCGAACTGATATTTTTTTTGGGAAGTTGAGTCTTAGGACAAATTACACACACACCTTGCATGGGTACTATATTTATTTATTTTTTGTATATTTAATCGTACTTATATGTTTTATGTTTTGTGATTTTAGAAGAACATTCGTAAATATTTCTGGAAGCTCTTCACAATCATTAAGGTATGTGAATATTTTTTATTTAATAAAGGCGAAAGTGTGCTTTTTTTGAAAATTTATTGATTTTTTATTTCTTAATAAAGACCAGATGGTGTGTCTTTATTAAAATACTATCGATTTATTTTTTTAGAGTGCATGGTGTATGCTTTATTTTGAGAAATTATTTTTTTAGAAAAGGCTGAAAGTGTGCCTTTATTTTATTTTTTGAAATATGTTCAAAAACATATCTTCTCATTTTTATGCATTTTACATCAGCATTTTAATCTGTTTTTTTAATTAGATATGGAGCGATATTTTAAAAGAAAGATTGAACAAGATGAGTCTAGTTATTCACATCTTATTATTGGTGAAAGTAGCAATACAAAATCTAAACAAATACATGAATTCAAGATATTATAGCAGATGGATTAAGAAAAAAATTTGAGTATCATCCCAAATGGCTGATAGAGTTAGAAGAGCATATCTTCAAAATGTCGACCGTGAATTTCAAATACAATCAAAGAAATAAATTATGAGTTTAATCCAAAATGGTTTGATGAATATAAAGGTTGGTTAGAGTACGATTGCAGATAAGATATTATTTATTTTGTTATCTTTATAGACGATATTGGTGAACAAGCAAGTGGTGATAGTTTTGATAATAAGGGATTTAAAATTGGAAAAAAAAGAAAGATTTGAAGTTCATATTGGCCAAGTTAATAGTCTTCATAATATTGCTCAAGAAAATGTGAAGATTTAATGAATCAGATCAACACATTTTCTTATGAAAACATTCGATCAAAATCGAAGGGATTACAGAACGATTATGTCTTGATTGATTGTGTATCTTTCTTTAAGAGGATTAGCTTTTGTAGTCATGATGAATGAGAGGATTCTCAAAATCGACTTAAACTTTTTTTTGGTAGCATAATGAAAGGTATTAATAAGGTTGTCTTGAAAATGCTCGAAATAATAAGTTAACTCACGAAATTGAAGGATATTACATCGTGCTATTGAGACTTCAAATCTATTATCAATGATTTGGGTAATGAGTTATTTGCGATTCTTTTAGATGAATCTGATGTATCGATGAAAGAACAAGTATTTATGCGATTCGTTTGTTGATAAGAGGTTGCATTGTTGGCGTTTCCGTATTACATGTCGGTGAAACAACGCAACACTTAAATATCTTTGAGCACTTTTCTCAAAGCATGGATTGAGTATATCGCGAATACGTGGTCAAGGTTATGATGGGCTTGCGCGTGGTGAGTTTCATGGATTAAAAGCTTTAATCTTGAAAGAAAATAATTCTTATTACATTCATTGTTTTGCTCATCAATTCTGATCAGACTTTGAGGCTAAAATCATATTCATATATTTTAATAATGTATCTAATTTGATAAATATTGTTGGAAGTTCTTGCAAAGGAGAGAAGTTTTATTTGAAACAATTAAACAAAGTTGTTGAGCAAATAAGGAGTGGAACTACAAGATGAGAGGTTTAAATCAAGAAATAACTCTTCATGGAGATGCGCGTTGGGGATCACATTATCTTTGCGTTGATAAATATACTTATTTTATTTGGATCTATTATAGATGTTCTTGATATAATTGTAGAAGATGGTTTAAGCGGTGAACAAAGAGGTGAAGCAAATGCTCTTGATTCAATTCAATGTTTTGAGTTTGTTTTCAATGCACTGATGAAATCCATATTAGGAATCACAAAGTTATCTCAAGTTTTACAAAAAAAATCAAGATATTATAAATGCCATGACTTTGGTTGGTGTCAAACAAAGACTACAAAATATGAGGGATGATGGTTGGAACATTTTATTTGAAGAAGTTCATGCATTTGTGAGAAAAATGATATACTTGTGCCAAATATGAGTGAGATTTATTATCGTGGAAGATCAAAAGATATGCTCGAGGAATCACAAATTTACTATTATCAAGTTGAGTTATTTTATTACATTTATTGATATATACGAGCTTAACAGATTTGATGAGCCAATCTTGAATTACTTTTATGTGGCATGCTTGAATCCATGTGATTCTTTCTCGCCTTTTGATAAAAAAAAATTGATATGTTTGGCAAAGTTTTATCCACGACTTCTCGAGCTTTGATATTATTATTTTAGATAGTCAACTTGAGAATTATATTATTGACATGAAATCCAATGATTCATTTTGAAGTTGAAGGGTGGAGAACTTGCACAAAAGTTAGTGGAACAAATAAAAATGATATTTATCCTCTTGTATATTTCTTCTAATAAAGCTTGATATTGTCGATCATTCGATGTTGAAAGAGCATTTTATGATGAAGATCGTAAAAATGTGATAGAATGGGATTCTTGGATGAATGATTGTCTTATTACATATATTGAAAAGATGTATTTAAGAGTGTTGATAAGGAATGATTGTACAAAAATATGAAGACTTCGGAGGAGAAGTTATAAATGGTATGTAATGTAAAAAAAATTTATGTTATTGCAAGGTTTGATTTTATTATTTTGTTATATGAGATGCTTTGATTTTAATTTTATATAAAAATAAATTATTCATTATTTTATTGTGCCCCTCTGAAAAAAATTTCTGGATCCGCCCCTGAACCAAACCCAGACTCTCCGCCAATTTACTAGCTATTTCTATCGTCACCATACGGAGACTCGCAATATATTCACAAATAATTTCACTGAATGCATGTTTCAACCGAATGGAGTTAGTAGCATTCAATGATTAATTTGATTAATAAAGAGAACAGAGGAAAATAGAAGAGCGCACCGTTGGCGCGGCGAGACTTGCATGATGGAGCAGAAGGAGTGGACGTCCGCTGGCGAAGCGGCGTCGTAAATGCCAAAGGTCTCGACCAATCGATCAAGCTTTCCGGGTGGCAAATAGCCGCCGTTGTGAATTCTGTCGTCGACGGTGCGCAGCTTCGCTTCGATGGGCATATCTAACAGAGATCGGACAACGGCCTTTATCTCCGCTAGAACAGTAGCCGGCATCCTGTGGTTGATGAGGCGGAAGCATCCCAACCCTGTCGCCACTGTAGCTAACTTCTCCAGCTCTGCAGGGAAGTTTGCCATGTCGATCACTGGAAGAACAAACGAATCCGTCGACATATAGTCGGATCGATCCGCTTTCTGTAGTATAAATAGTTTGTGATATCTAAATGAATGACTACTGAAATTGTTGCAATCCGAAAAACTCTGAGCTTTGGATAGGAACAACTCGGAGGTGCCAATGGCCGAGGACGTCAAATAGCTCTGCTAAATAGATAACTGTCTTGTTGGAGCTGAGAGGTTTTTATTGGGATATGAGAGTAGGACTCCCCTCGCTCGGCCGGTTGCAAATCTTTATACTTTTGGGAATAATTAGTAATGACCACTTCGATAATTATCTGACTTCTAAATTTGGGTTTATGAAAATTTTTATTTTTTTAAATATAAATTTTTTTTTAATGGAAGAAATTTTGAAAATTTTTTCTTATTGACCCTCCGAAATTGACCTTTATAAAATTTTTTTAAATTTCACGTATTAAACTCGAGAAATGATTCGAGCACTATTCTTCTTTTTAAAATCAATATTGAAGAGTTTCAAGAAAAAAAAATCTTGAGGTTATATTGATATATAAAAATAATAATGAAGATAAAAAAAAATTGAATATGATAAATACAATGAATAAAAATAATTGTAAGATTTTTAATAGAATTTAATAAAAAATAAGTATTCATAATATATATCTAAAATTATTAAGTTAAAACTAATCATGATATTTTAGGACAAAATATATTTCTTTGACTATCAAAATTACTTTTTTTAGTTCTATAATTGTGGATGATCGAGGGTGTAGATATTCTCTATAGCAATAGAATAATGATAGGATAAAAGTCTCGGATTAAGTATATTAAGGTATTTTCTTGTGATGTTGCATATGTATTTCTAGTTACCCTTATGTTGTCATGCTAACTAATCAAATGTATGTTGAGGTCTACAATATGATAGACTAAGTTGAATGAACTTTTTGAATCTCTTTGTGCATCTAGGTGCTTAGAATTTTCATAACCTCATGTCTCTTGGTTGGAAGCTTTTTAACTTGAAATGCTTTTCATGAATTGAGGAGCTCTTGCTTTCTAGATTTTATTTTTATAAGCTATTTCTTATTGTTGTTTGTGTAACAAGTTAAGTTTTAGCTATAAATTATCTTCATTCTTCACTTATTATCATCAGGTCAATGAGAATGCCAATGAGACCTTAATAAAATGCATATCATCTTATAAGAGGATCAATCATAGTGGAGAAGAGTATAGAATGTCGTGATTAATGATGAGCAAGTATATGATAATATTATTATACAATATAATGAAATGTCAATAAAGGAGAGCATAGTAAAATTTACCAAAATAATAACATGACTGAGAGAATTGAAATTTTGACTATTCTTTAAATACAATTAGTTTAGAAAATTTTGAAAGAAGTGAGTATAAGTGATAGTCAGAAAGTTGTCAATTGAAAGAGTTGATGATTTTGGATGAATTATTGTAATCCAAAAGGTATAAGTTTTGGCTTGTAAAAGTTGGCAAGTACTTAAGGGCAAAGTCATTTCCAAAGGAAGATGTGCACCAACTTAAGAAAGGGTTATACGATGTAGGACTTCTAGCCTATAGGTTATGAGAATTGTGATTTTTTGCTAGACGTACCTCTAGAGAATATTCAATCTTCGTGATTGTTTCTTGGTAGTTATCTCGCTACATCTATACTTCTAATTTAGTTGAAAAAAAGAAAATTTATAATATCGATATTTTATTATTTATTATTTATAATATATTTTATTTTTAATAATCTAAATATATGTTTTGTACATCATACTCAACAAAAAAAATTTTCATTCAAATTAGTTATAAGAGATTGTTTTAGGTATACCTTGATCTCTACAAAATAAAGAAGAAAGATAATCAAGAAATATGCATAAGATAAAGCTCATGAAGAAAAATAGCACTAAGAGCTTTTAGTAAAATCGAATAAAAAAAATAAGAATTCATAATATGAATTATGAAATAATTGGGATAAGAAAACATGTTTAAATTGATACTTGAGGATATTTCATTTAATTATAAAAAAATTTAATCATTAACAATTTTAAATTTAACTTAATAAAATATTATTTTTCGGTGGTAGCTTAGAGTAGCTTAGTTTGCTATATTTCTAAAGACAAGGGGAAGCGATAGATTGAGCATATTATTAGAAAAGCTGGCCGGCCTTCAATGGTATCTTTCTTTCTTGGTTTTTTTTTTTTATTTGCCGGCTTCATGTGAATGATGGTAATACTTAATATATATTTATTTGATGATAAGAAAATACTTTTCTTAAACTCAAAATTAAGTCATTGATCAGAAAAATATTATTATATGATAAATAAACTCAAGTGTACTATTTTTGCTCAAAAAGTTATTTTAAAAATTGAAATTGATATACAAAGCATATGAAATTATTTTAATTGTAGCCTTAATTACTTATATATTTATTTTCAAAATAATTTTTATTTCGGGCCATTTGAGCTAAGTTTAATTTCTCAAATGATAGTTAAATTTGGAGAAGGAAAAGATGTAGCCGAAAATACTCTTTTTATTACTTTATTATAAGAGTTCAATTGAGAGCTTCTTCCTATTATGAAATAATGTTATTTCCTCACAAAAAAAAAAAAAAAAAAAAAACTTACCTTACAAGCACCCAAAATAATCTTTACTCTCTTCTTCAAAGGTAGTTCTCTCTCCTCATTGCTTGCTTGTTGTTATATGGCACTAAACATCTCCTTCTAAAGTTATATCTCTTTAGTTTGATGTAAGAGCATTTTGTTAGAGAAGTTAGTGGGTCATAAAGAATATCTCTTTAATTTGTCCGATGGAAGGTGTATTTAATTTTCTTATTAATTTTGCTTTCATTTAGAAAAAAGTTTATGTTGTGCTCTCTATAAAATTTTAAAATTTAATTATTGATCATTTTTAAAAATAGATATTATTATTTTTCTAGGAATATATATATATATATATATATATATATATATATATATATATATATATATATATATATATATATATATATAGAGAGAGAGAGAGAGAGAGAGAGAGAGACACACACACACAATCCATCCACATAAACATTCACAATTCTTTGACATCCACTTTTATATCTTTGATCATCTCTAATACACTATATAAATATCAACATTACTATCATTCTTCTTTGAGATTTGTTGAGATTTTATTTAAGGAGTAAAATTTTATTCCAAGAAAATCATTATTTGATGTAAAACAGTGAAGCTCCAACTAAAATTACATTGAACAGCATAATACAAATTGACAAATATATTTGAATCCAAGAAGGTTTATATATTTTTTTCAGCAGTTGTACATGCCAGGTTTGCATTTATATCCCTTAAGCTCATTGCATGATTATCTGCATTCGAGACAGGGAGGATCTCAGCCGCTCTGAGACCTATTATGTCTCTCTGCTTGCGATATTCATTGTAGAAGAAATTTTGATGAAGTTTTGGGCGATCAACATCAATAAAGGCAGGTTGAGTCTCTATGTGACCGTCTTTTGGTGCGAGTAGAAACAAAATCGATGGAGATTCATGACATGGCTTTCTTACAGACCACCTTATGCTTCAAGTTTTGTAGTTACCGTTACTCCAAACCTTCATCCATCATACACATAATTATTCATATTTTAAATGCATAGCATAAATTTCAAAAATATAAAAGAGTAGAAATATGAAGTAAAATTTACCTTCCCAACATCACCTAGTTGAACAACTAAGGTTCCAGGCAATGGATCGATGGATATAAAGTCACGGTTATAATCCATGACCTCAAGCCCACCGACACATTCATCATCTTGCAAGACTATCAGAAAACCAGAGTCTGTGTGAATAGGAACTCCGAGACAGCCGATTTGCTCCTGAAATTTGAAGTCGTAAGAGTTTAATCTTGCCTGACAAGACCATTCTTTGATGGAGCAGCCAACCAAGGGCAAAATTTTTAAATAGGCACAATCTTAACCGTAATTAGCAGTCTAGGCATGAAATTTTTTTTTTAAAAAAAATAGGCCTAGTCGTCCGTTTGACGGACGATTGACGCCCATGTGGAGGGCACGTCGGCGCCAGTCGTCCGCAAACGTGGCGCCGACGTGCCCTCCACCGACTGGCTCGATTTATATTTTTTTTTAAAAAAAAATGTAGCAATTCACATATTTTGCACGTATCAGAGTCACACGGTGTCGGAATTGAGCGAACTTTGTATCGTTGGAATGATAACAAAATTTTCTACAACTTTTATGTTGTTTAAAATTTATGATTGCGATAAACATATTTTGCAAATCTTGGCGAGCTGCGGCGGGCTGAAAAGGCCGGGCGGCAATGTATTTTAATGTATCAGTCATCTGGTGTGAGAATTGAGCAAATATTGCATCGTTGGAATCGTAACGAGATTCTCTACAAGTTTTATGTTGGTGAAAATTTATGATTGCGGCCCGATAAATAGCAGATTTTATAATTGTCGCTAAAGCGTATGGAGCTGAAAGTTGAGCAACAATTGTATTTTCGCCAGATCGAGTCATGTCGAATTGAGCAAAATTTGTATCGTTAGAATCATAACAAAATTGTTTACAACTTTTATGTTTGAAATTTGTGATTGAGGCTGATCGTAAGATTTTGCAAATCAAAAAAGTGAGTGAAGGTTTGGAGGAGCAATCTTATTTATTTAAAAGATTTGAATGTATTATATGATAAGCAACAATCTCACGAGTATTTTTACAAATGACATATAGAAGCTTTGATAAGTGGATTCACCAAAAAAATTCTTAAGAGATTTATTTTCTCTTAAACCAATAATTATAATATTTAATATCATCTCACTATTTCTATATTATTCAACTCCTTTTGTCATGAGAAACATTTTAAGATAAACAACATACAAATTAATGAAATTTGCGTGGCACAACAAGCCTTGAATACTCTTCAATCTAATTGAAATATATGCTAACAACTACATGCCCACATAACCAAAGGCCAGAATGTGCTACTCATAATGAGGTGATATTTGAGATTAGTTGATTTTCTCAATTTCTATTCAAATCCTTAAATACCATATAAGTCCCATCTATAAGTTGCGTGAAATTTAATGATCACATATATCACGTAGACATTATAAAAAGTACACCGTAAGTACACATACAACAAAATGTAATCCCATATGAGAAGATAATAAGCATAATGAATTATCTCGACGATGCCTACGATCGCAGATCGCATCACTACCGTGTAATGGGCGGTGGTCATTAGGGCCGATGCTCCTTCTCCCTCCGCCAGTCCTGCTTTCGGATGGTTGTAATCGAGATGCGAAGCACTAGTATCGAAGGCATGTGTTGAAGCGAAACCATGATCCCATACGGGTGTCATATGGAATGAGGAGACCCATATGAGAAGGAACTTCGCCAAGGTGCATCGTGACCACATAGCTCCTAGTACTAATACTTTGATGGGCGGTGAATGTATATGTAGATGAGCGTGGAGATGATGGACCAATATCCATCATCATCTCGACCGGACGATGAAGTACTGATGCCCCGTCGCCTATCGAAATATACAGGCAGTAAGTCAGACAACCCCTCATACTCGTTGATTGATTGCTGAATCTCTGTGTCCTCCTCCTCCCAAAATAGCGTAATATATTCAGATTCATATGTGTCACACCTGTGTGAACTTCGAATTATGATGTAATTAGTAAAAAATTTATTACTATAGTTAAGAAATGTTGGCTTACTAGGATCCGGGGTAATACGTGTCTGGTATGCGTGCCTTCGAGATATATAGTGCCCGATACCATCTCATGTATCGATTAATGGCACTCGAATTGGGAAGAGTCTACCACTACAACTCCCCGTCGCTCTCCACCGAGCAATATATATGTCGATGGTAATCCCCCCCACGCCGGCTTTCCTCGACCATCCACTCGCATCTAAAGAAGAATCTCGGTACAACCTCGGCCGTAGTGGAAGTCACTCGAGCACGATGGAAGGTGCACAGCTCGCTCCAACTGGTTTCTAAATATGTCATCCCCATGTAAGCATATATCTCGAATACGCACGGATCGAACTCCATTATGATCACCTATGTTATTTGAGATGAATATTAGGGTTGATATCTACATACAAAAGTTGGCCCAAAAAAAGCACTTACAAAAAATATACCTGACTCTGCAGTAGGCCATCTAGCTCGTCTCGGTAAACTCTAATATGGGCTAGCGTCACCTCTTGGACAAACCCTTCATTCCAGCGACAACCCACACTGAGCTCATCTATGTATGCATCCGTATGGAATATGTCTAACAACGACATGAACATGCAAATCAAGTGTGATGAATTGATCTTGAAGCCCCGATGCATTAATGGCAACATCTCTTTCCTCACAATTTAACTCAACTTCAACATAAATTACTACAGGTTACAGCGGCGTTGATGCATTCACATACTTCATCAATAATATGTGTATAAATCCAAAGACCAATAGGAAACCGACCTATAAGATTAACACATGACTTTGCATGGTCTAACTTCAATGATCTCATGATTCGCTTTTGTAACCCTAGCAGGTTAGTCCTTCGTGGGATCTGAATTGGTCGATTTTTTCCACCAATATAGGTTGGAAAGAAATTATTAACAACATTCATCGCCATCATAATAAAGAATCTGAGCCAAACTCATATTCAACTAACAACAACTCCAACCAAAGAAGAATCCTTCCTCTCCCATGTTCGCAGGAGAAAAGCATTTCAAGATATAATACAATCAAATTATAGGAGATATTTCGTGAACTCATAAAGAACAAAGGGAGAGTAGATTCTAATCATATCTTTCATAAAGATGAATACTATCGTACAACGGAATTGCACCAAAATCATATTGGCATAAGACATATGGCTATCTCACACAACTCTTAAATCACCAAACAGAATTGCACTAAAATCACTAAGAAGAATCGCATCTCATTAATCCATGGCTAGATGAATGAATATTTGCAAATAATAAATAAATAATTTCATAGCTAGATGAATGTTTTATAGCCTAAACACTACAAAAGTCAAAAACAAGTGATAGAATTATATCCTTCAAAAATGCCTAAACACTACAAAAGTCAAATGCCAATAGTTAAGTAAGCTAATATATTTTCAAAATTTATGAATATTAAAATTGAATGTGAGTTTAATTCAATTCAATGAACAACACCAATAACTTCCAAAAGACCTAGAATAATTGATTCACAAAATGAAAGGGTTCCGAGTCATATATACAACGCATGTAATGCATCCTTATATCACTCATATGACCAAAATATATGATAAAGCACTAGAAATGGTGTTACTTCTCATTGCGTAGAGGATAATGCATACAACAAGTAAATAGCATATAAGGTATATACAACCAAAGACAAGAATGACAATTTAAATAAACTAAGTCCCACTGTTCCTTAAGTAAAATCACTGTTGCAAACTCAATAGAAATACTTCATGATATCTACTACTCAATAGAAATATAAATGTAGCTATATAACTCAAGGAAATAAACAAAATCAGAAACCACAAAGCAAGATCTATCACAAATTAAGCATTCAGGAAAAAATTTACCTTAATCTACGAAAAATAACCGTTCCTGGCGCACGACTCGGATGGCGGGAGTTTTACCGCAGTGACCTCTCACGGCATGTTTGAAAATATGGCGGAGCGGAGGAGCCGACGGATGGGGAGGAAAAGACAAAGGAAATCGCGATCTCGGTTTACGATTTGTTTGCCCGAAATAGGGACGGCGGCGAAGCTCTCCTTGGGCGGCGACCTCCTCGGCGGTATTCTTTGAAATTGGTCGAACGAAGGAACGACGGGCGAACGAGGAGAGAAGAGGTAAAGGAAAGTAGATCGTACTCACGAGATTTTTGCCCGATGGTGAGGCAGTCATCCGTTTGATGGACAATTGGCACGTGGAGCACGCCAGTTCCAAACGGACGACTGATCATATGAGTCGCCGTTGATGAGGATATGCCAGCGCCTCCATATGCGCACGTCCGTCATGGACACCAGCTATTTTCTTTAAAAAAAAAATTCATGCCTAAACTGCTAATTACAGTTAAGATTGTGCCAATTTTAAAAATTTTGCCCCAAACTCTGCTACTTTAGAAGCTATATCCGTGATTACCCCCATGAAGTTTCTCAAAATAATCTGTAATAATTTTGCTGTGTGTCCACATATAATTCTTTCTGATGTGCGATATTATAATAATGTAATTAGCATCAATTATTATCAACATAAAATTTTATTGGAGAAAAACTTGATATTTTGGTATATTTGTTTATTGAATTTTTAGAGATTTAAAAAATAACAAAAAAAAATATTATTATTATTAATACAAAAATATATCAAAGGTTTGAAATTTTTTAAAATTCAGACGTTCGAGAATGCGATCTGAGAAGCGCCCCGCAGCGAACGGATGGTTACTATTGTTTGGTTCCTGCTCTAAGTCGTGGAAGGGAGATTTCAATTTATAGAGTTTCTTTCGGTTGTGAAAGACAAATTTTAGAAAGGAATCTTTATAAAAATTAAATCATTAAAATAAGCGAGTTGCGCAATGCATGGGGACTAGGCTTCTTTATAAATTGCCTGTTGCCCGATGCATGGGCATTGGCAATCAATCAATTATTTTTTATTTAATTTTTTATATTAAATTTTAATTATTTTAATTATTTTAATAATTTTACTTTAGATAACTTTTAAAATACAAACATTTTATGTTAGAATGATATTATTTGATAAAATTTATATCTTAAAAAATTATTAGTTAAAAAATATTTTTAAATGTAATGTAACATTTAAAAATATTTAAAAATTTTAATATTATAACTCTTATATTTTCAGAAAATATTTAATTATTTTCTTATTTTTAATAAATTTTATATAAAATTTTATTTAAGAGTTGACAATTTTAATTCTTTGATTGCTAGAAAATGATAGAAGTTTTACGCCTATATTTGAGTCCAGCATTGCATAACAATGACGTTTGAAGAATTAATGATAAAACTCTAAAATTTTTACGTAAAAAATCTCAAAAGAGGGAAAATCACTGCCTATTAATTAAAAATCTTCCACTATGTATCTGTTGAGTACCAAATTTTTCCGATAACGGGATTATATGAGAAATCGACAATAGAATCCGGAATCAACAACCTATAGCCATGATTAGAGAATGCTTCTATAGTAGATGATGGTGAACAAGGGTCACAATCGACAATGACGCCTTCAGGTGACCTACGGAGATGGCCGCCATGGTCATGGGCGGATCGGCGACGGTGGTCGAGCAAGAATGCCCGACGACGGTCGATGGGTCCAGGATCAACGTGTGGAGGATAACCAGGACGATGGTCGACACGAGATTGATGGTGGTAATGACGGCAGCGGCAATGCGGCAATGAATCAGCGAATCGCGTCGATCAGCGAGGATGACCAACGATGGTGGTGACCGACGAGATGGTCGACGGTATGGCATGGCGGGCGGTGGCATGATCGAATAATAGACCGGCGAGATGACCGGCGGTCACGGCGGGGTTGGAGTTCGACGGTGGTCCGAGCCGAGTGGTGGTATGCTTGGAGGATTTTCAAGCTTTTGAGCTCTCTCCTCTCTTTAGATTGGTCTACCCTCATGTGAAGAATGAGAGGTTATTTATAGAATGGAAATACAAAACCCAAACCACTCCACTAATTACGGCTTAAAATGATTCCTTTGATCATTTGATGTATTTGAATGCTCAAATGAAGTCAAAATTATGAGAAATTGGGCTTATTAGATCCGGCTCGTCGAGACGCTCGATTTGATTATAAACACTCCATGTTTAAAAGGTATTTAGGAATTTAATTGATATCTCAAAGTTTCCAATGATATTTTAAGTGCTTGATCTACTAGTTTCAATTTGGGATCAACTTGCTTTTGAATTTCAAGATTCGATTTAATTTAGTGTTATTTTAAGCGTATCGCATCAAGACTTGACTAGTAGTATTTTAAGTGTCATATCAATAATTATGCCTTAATTTTTTTTATTTATTTTGTTAATCTCTCATATTCAACTTTAGATTCCTCTTTTGTGTTTTGATTGTTAGAGTCAACTTCTTCAACCTATTGTAATTCATATGACTTGACATTATCAAATTATATGATAGTGAGACTCTTAATTGATATGTACACGATAGAATAAAAATGGTAACATTTTATAATAGTGTCATTTTAATGCATCATTATGATAATCTGATTGTCATCTATTTTTAAGTTAGTTTTATTTAGCTTTGATAGCCAATTTTATTCCTCTTCTCATATGTTAATTGCCCTAGTAAGAGATATTAGCCTTATATATCTCCAATCGAACTCTCTTATAAATATATTTATTCTACCCACAAACATGATCATTTTCTAATATAGAATGAGATCAACATGAAAAGGCTCATATACTCAACAATAAAGTATTTTCTTACCAAATCTACATGACAATCATTATGTTAATGCAACAAGAAATATCAAAGGTTTCAACAAGTTCTCATTTTTTTCAAAACATAATGATAGTCATTTTTTTTCTTTAATAATTCACATAATATTAGAAAAGATAAGAAGAAGAAGATAACGAAGAAGAAGAAGAAGAAGATTATGCTCATGGTTGCACTAACGACCATGGAGAGGATTAAATTGATACACACTATGGTTTAACATCATATCCTATCGAGAAAGGCAATATTAGTTATCTACTTTTTAGTTTGTAAGAATGATTAATATGTATTTTTCTTTTTGCATGAAATGATATTGTAAGTATTTTTTTACAACTTTCTATAATTATATTTTAATTATCTAAATCCCTTATATGTAAGAATTATGCTACCTTTTAATATAATTCTCATAGTGATTATAAAACTAAGAAAAAGAGGAAAATTTTAAATTGAACAACTAATATAAAAGTAATTACAAAATATTTTATAAAATACATTCCTAGTCACTCGGTATGTAGCAAGTAGCCATCATCTACACTACCCATCTACTAATTATAAAATTAACGATAAAAGTGATTATAAAATATTTTATAAAATATGTAATTTACAAAAACATAAGTAGATCATTAAATAAAAAATATTTTAATTTAAGACTTAAGAAAATTAAATTTATAAATATTAAAATATACTCTTGAATAAGTTCTTATAATTTAAAAAAATTATTTTATTGAAGTTAAAGCATACCAAAATAAAAATATATAAAATATTTTCTATAAATATAAAAAAGTTCTAGCTATAAATATAAAAAAGTTCTAGAATAATTATAAAAATATTTAAAAAATTTTAAAATATTATAAATTAGAGATTACATTTGAAAATATTTTTATTTAATTAATATTTTTAATGCAAAAAAATTTTATCAAATAATACTTTATAACATTAAAATATTTTATTTGAAAATTTAAAATTTTTTAAATAAATTAATTTTAATATAAAAAAATAATTTACAAGTCTCGCGGCTTGCCCAAATGCAACTTGTAAGGAGCTAGCCTACTCACCCAAGCATTGGGGGATTATCTCCTTTTTATTTTTTTAAAAATACTCTTTTAATGATTCAAATTTTATCGATAATCCTTTTAAAAATTTGTCCAAATTATGAAATATCCAATCATGAAAGAATGCATTTTTTACTTATTGAATGTGGGCTTGAAATTCACATCCTACCTCGATGAAGAGAATTTGAATTATGTTGGACAAATTTTGAGATAAACAGGTAGATAAGAGTATAAGAGATTTCATCTTCATTTTTTGAGGACTTTAGATCGGTTTCCGCAGTCACATAGTTAATTTTCCCTCCCAATGCTGAGAGGGAACTTTTGATTAAGGCTAGTCGTTAGATCACTAAAAGCGTAGCTTATAGTAGCAGCATGTGGAGTATAAAATTTGGGGTTTAGAATTTTATGAAATTCATCATTATTTAATTTAAAGCATATGGTTGGTGGAATGATGACGTGCCTGATCTAGATCTCATTTTATCATCATCCGGCATGGGTCTACTTAATCGAGAGGAGGTTGCTGACTTGGAAGGATCCTGTTGATCATGGGCGTCGTCAAGAAATTTTATACACGGGTGATGTTTAAAGAAGATAAATTAAGTATACCTTAGTTGACAAATGGATTTTGCCTTATCGCTTGATTCACATCTCAAGATATATAGCCATTAGGATATATGGATTGTGTAATATGATGGTGTCATTTGGCACGTCGGACTAAATTAAGCTTCAGTGGAACATTGGCCAAATCGTCAGATGGACACGAGCCACGCGTCCTGTGCATGAGATTGATTGAGTGAATATAAAAATATATTTGATTTGACATTGGCTCTTTTTGTAGAGTTTTCTTAATTTATCACCCAACAAGCGGTTGTGGAAGATTGAATGGAGTTTTCTTTTAAGTAATTAAAGATTAAATTTTATTTAATCATTAATAGCATAGTGATATATTAGATTTGATTTAAAATACTCAATTTAAGTTAATTTAAATTTAAATTACATTTTGATGGAAGTATCTCCTCCGTTGAAACCTATTCAACATAATATCATTATGGTAGTTAATTGATTGAATTGAATATATTTAAGAACTTTAGATCTGACATAGCTCTATGTGAGGATCCAATCTGTTAAAGCTTCGTATTGCATGATTTTACAACTGAATATCTTTTTGTGTTTCAAAAAATATATTTATATTTTAAAAATTCAATGATTAGTTCATTTAAATATTTATGTTTTTGAGATATAATTATAAATTTGCAATGTATTTTCAAATACAAAATAAATTTTAAATTTATTTATTTTTAACCGTAGCTCCCACACACAGAATCTAAACATTGATGTGTATGACCCACCAGGTATTCAATAATTCAGATTATTTTATTTTTTTAATTATGAGATTAATTTCATATTTATTTAATCTCAACTTAGTCTGCGCAGCTTTTTCAAACATTAAAATTTCTACTCTAAATTTTCATGTCTAAGCACAAGCAGGTACTTATAGCTTAGAAAATTTTACCAAATTAATAAAATCATTGATTATGAAAATCATAATTATTCTTATTTTTTGGATTGAATGAAGCTCCATAATTAGTATAACATTTAATTTAGTATCACCTTCTATTTACTTGTACGAAGAATTATAGATTTGGTGGCGAATTGTATGACTGAATTAGATTTATATTTGCACTTTAAATGTTGTATCTATACTTGCATTTTATTTATTCATAAAATTTCTAAGCCAGCTATTATACTTCCTTTAAGAGAGCTTATTTGAATTCAAACTTCTTTTGAATACAGATCAATTATTTAGTAAGAAATCTCGATCATGCTTGCTAATAGGCTATTTAGTTATTGTGAAAACCTTTTATGAATTTTATTTGATTATCACTTTAGTTTGAAAATAGCACTCAACAAATCTAATGTGCTTAAATTTCGTGTCCATTTTGTACCTTCTTCAATTCATTTTAAAATAGATATTGCAATGTAAGAATTAAATAAGAAGGCTTTGTTCTTTGTGAATTTTATTCTAGAGCTTGATTTGAGGTTTATCTTATTTATAAAAAAAACATCTATCTTCATGTAACCTACCCATGAGTATGACATGAATTCAAAAGTTATGTTTGCCTTTAGCTTATTCTCTTTCAACCATTTTAGGTATTATATAATACAAGCTAAAAGGTTCAATTAATCCATGTTAGCCAACGAATCATTATATCTTGTCATAGCTTTTAAGTGTAGCTCTTTCACATTTTTCATATGTTGTACTCATCATTATACTTATTAATTTTAAATAAGAGTAGGTCCCATATTGATTCTTTCCTCCTCTATAAATAAGGCTAAGAGAGGGCCTTACATTTCATGCCATTTGCTTGAAAGTGTTTTATAGTCTTTAGGGATTTTGAAGTAAAGAAGAAAATTTGCTTGCATTTGAAGTAAGTGTTTTATTCTTTAAAAATTTTTCTTTATGTGCTCTCTTTCTATTTCTCTTTCATTTAATATTTATCTTCATATTTATTATGCATCTTTTATTTAATTTAGATTATTTTCATTTAAATCTATTTAAGTCCTGAATTTAAGTACAAATTTTGGCAGTATTTCAGCATAGGGGGATCACACCTAATGGTTTTGCCTTACTCGGTACGCCCTATTGAGCATAGTTAGCGGTATTTTGCGATACCACAGCCATGTCTTTGCACCCACTATGCCCTATTGGGCATTAGTGAGATCTTGAAATATGCAAAAAAGACACAAGCATATATGCATATAATTTCCACACACATTCAAACCATTCTTTAGTGTTTCTCAAGACTCCAATAATTCCACATAGAATTTCACTTCGGCAATTTTTTTAAATTAAGTATCATTAGAATCTTAATTATGTAATTAAGTATTAATAAAAAAAATTAAGAATAAGTATAATTATGATTAGTGTGGCAGCGTTGGTTCGATGGCGTGTGGTGCCACATGAAATTGAGGTCAGTCGCCCACTAATTGGGCGGACTTGATTACGAAGCGGTCGCCCATTAAGGCGGTCAAATTGAGCGATTATAGCGGCGGCCCCTCGCCCAATCTCAGGTTTTGCTCGATTGCCCCAAATCGCTTCCTCCAGTGAGACCACCAAACTCCAGCCCACCAGAACGCGGTCCTCCCTCCTCTGAACTTCCGGCCGCCCGGGGCAGTCCACACATTGCATCTTGCGGGTATTCGATAGAAACTTCTTCTTTTTTCCCAACAACCCCTTTTACGTCGTTTGACGACTTCCCTCTCCCATCTAGCAGCCGTTGGAAGTCAATATTTGCTTTCGACGATGATTCCAGCGGCTCCATTTCGTTCGAGAAAAATTTCCTTTGGCGGATTCTACATGTTTTTGCGCACTTCCCCGTCGTTCTTCGTAAACACACAATAAATCACTTTCTTTATCAATTTATAAATTAATAGAGTACGTGTACTAGGGGTTTGAGTTGTATGGTCAGACTTTTGTTTGGGATTTGATTTTTAAGTTTGTGTTGGTGTTGCAGTTTAGATGTTAAGTAGCTAAATGTAGTATTAATTAGGGTGTCGATTAATATAAATGATTAAAGGGCATTTTGTATGTCCATAAGGTATGATGGCGGAGAGCACCACCCACCGGCTAGGCGTCGGCGGCGTAGGCCGCTAGGGAGGTCGACCCGTTGGGCGAGCACTGCGGTTCATCTAGCATAGCATCCCTTGGCGCGACATCACCCCGATACTATAACTAATATTTAATTTATTTTTTTAACTTACATCTGTTTTCCTTTTATTTTGGTTAATGTCAATAATATTTTTTTTTCCAGAGCACCATGCTTGAGGCTGCATCACACTTGCTTATGCTGAAGGAGTGGCCCATCCGTCACGACGATTCATCCAGTGGGCTAGAAGCGGTGGAGTACCGTGTTAGTCAGCTACGCTTCATCCGGTTAGATCATCATTTCTTGTGCCTTGGTTGAAGATGGTCTCCATGACCAATACCTTCCACCTTCTTTGTAGGTGAGATGGCCTTCAGGGCGTGGCGATGATCCTAGGACTACGGGTTGATGGGCCACCTATCATAGGCTCGATTGTGATTAGCGAGGAGAAGAGATGGCACACATGGCCTAATTGCTGCGATGATTTGTTGGGACGACACCCTATACCAGATGAGACGTATCATGACCCGTTCAGCCCACAAATCATGTTGACATTTAGGGAAGTATGTTCGCGTGACCAATGGCGAATGTTGCGTTAAGAAATGATTTGATGGCTGCGGAAACATAGGTTGGATCTGATAACACTTTAGTTCAAAATATCGAATGCATATTATATTTTAACATAATTTTTCTATATGTGCGCAGTGATGGGCGTCTTGAGCAGATCACATCACATCTATCGATACATGCTCGACTCGACATATGGTTATAAAGTCCCTCTTATCGTAGAAGAGGGTTGAGTGGCATTTACTAGATAGAGTCTTTGCGCCTTTGGCCTTATTCTCGAGTAGATGTAGCCTAGTTGACCTAGTTTCAAAAGTCGATGGTGAAGCGGATGTCAACGGGTTGATTACCACACATTTCGCTAGAGAGGAGGGATTTCCTCATCAGCCTGGATGAGGATGTGAGAAGACTATCCCATACATGTGTTGGTTCAAATCATGAGCATCTCTGTATTTACTAGCCACCCCGACAGATCCTCCGACCACTTACTATGCTAGAGCACCAGTGGAGCATATTTATGTAAGTCCTGATATAAATATTCATCTGAATTCAATATTTATGTAAGTTCTAATTTTACATACTATTTTTTGTGTAGGCGAAGCATATCGCGGTGACTTGGGACATCTTTCAGCCATTCTTCGGCACTGTGGATGATCACCCCTTATAGGGATGTGTGTGTTGATATGCAGTGATATGTAGAGGCACGGATGCGTGTACATATTGGTGACACATATTATGGATTGGTCCCTATAGAGGGTGTCGCACACCATGACTGGAGCACCAGGCCATCTACTTCCGCTGATCCAGGTCCTTCTACATATGCTGATCCAGGTCTTTCTACGTATGTTGATCCAGGGCCTTCTACATATCAACCTACATATGAGTCGCAACCACCGATCTTTCAGTCACAGGATGATATGATGCACACTAACGAGGATCTTGCAATAGAGGACCACCATGCGCATCGTCCATCCGTGCACGACCCGGTACACAGAGTCGCGATTCCACGCAGACGCCGGAGGAAGATAGTTGTCACACGATTTAGGGTTTAGGACATTATACTTTTGTGTCTGTACTATGTTTTATTTATCTATTTCATTACAAACTTGAGAGTCATGTACACGTTAAATTTGGTTATGTCATAATGAACTTCTTATTATTTGTCCATTTCTAAAATGAATTTGTTAACTTCATATGATTGTCTTCCATTAAGAATTGTATCACGCGTTTGTTAACTCCATTGGTGAGGATCATCCTTTCTACTTTTCATAAAAGAATTTAGTCTCTAAATTCTTTCTTTTTTAAATAGATAGTGATGTTTTAAAATCTTTTTCATGATACCTTAACAAAAGGAATAAATCTATAATAGTCCTTATGTCAATCTGTTGGTTCTGGTTCAAACTTTGGCATGGATGTGTGAATTTATTATGAAAATAGCTTAAAGGTATCTATGGTACTCGAAGGTAACCATTTAGTTTTGAAATAGATAATGATTTTATGATGAAAGTTTTATCACAAGTCATATTGCAAAAATATTAATCACAAAATTATTTTGAACATGTTATAAACTTCTAAAACAAAAGCTTGATGGATTGTCATATCACAATTTCAATCACCATACTCAAAATCTAATAACACTGTCACGCCAATCATATTATCAATAATAACAAACTATAAAATAAGTATCAACAAATTCTAAAATTAACATGAAGCTTATTGGTACCGCTAATCTGAAAGCCGTCGCATGGGCTGCTTCAAATCTGAGTAGCAATTAGTGGGCCTGCCTCAATTTCACGTGGCATGATCATTCCACGTCGAACCGACGTGGCGTGGCCAGTCACCCACTAATTAGACGACTATACCAATTCTTAATTTTTTTATTAATACTTAATTATCTAATTAAAATTCTAATGATACTTAATTTAAAAAATTTCCTTTCACTTCTCTGATCTATTTTCGAGGGAGTGAATGACATTGTGATGATTGTAGGTGGTAGGATGAAAGCTGCTTTGACTTGTGCAAGGGAGATTAAGGCCATAGAGATTTAAGGATAATAATCGATGAGAAACTTCATGTGTAAGCATATATATCGCACTTTTGGCATTGGAGCCAAAACACCAAAATTCTCCATTGATCAATTTCAAGTAGTCGGTTGATGAAATGAAGAACATGAGGGAGAGAAATATGTGATGCGGCAAAATGAAGAGGGTGAAATGAGAGGCGATAGGAAAGATATGCTCTAGAATGGGAGAAATGCTTCATGTGACTAAAGGAATCTTCATTCTAGATAAGAATCATCAGCGACTGTGGCAAAATTGAGATTAATCAGAGAGCGAGAATCAAAGTGGTTTTGAGGAGAAAAGACTGAGAATGGTTTGACGATGGAGAAAGATGGAGAATCGCTTGGAAAGATGGAGCTAGAAGGGAGTTGATTACCGATTTGGGGAAAATGGGAGCTAAGGGCTTTTCAGTTTTTGGGATTCAACATGCGAATGAGAGGGGAAGAGATCGGCGTCAGTCAAGTGTTACTGGAGTGAAGACGATCTGGCGGTTCGACAGTGAATGAGTGTGGTTTCAAGGGAGGATCGAGGAGATCGTGCTTGCGGTTGCTCACGGTTCCTTGCGGTTGAGGGAGATGGAACGAAGAGCTAAAGCTTGTTATTCCTTGAGGTCGAGGGAGGAAAATGAAGAGCCAAAGCCGAAGGCTTGCAACTCCAAGCTGGATGGGGCGAACAAACGGAGAAAATATTACGTCTGGAGTCCGCACGTAGCTTTACGTGCAGACTCCAATCCACGGCCGACGCATGTCCAGTATTTTTTTCCCCATTTTAGCTCTTAACGGAGCAGTAACTGGACGAACAACGCTGTAAAGGGATGGCATATTCACAACATCGTTTATGCTTTCCCTGGCCCGACTTGGCCCGTAAGCATCGTTGGAATGTGCGGGAGGAATTTAAAAGAAATATATAGACGTTTAGGGGTTTTTTCGTGCAAAATGAGCTCGAAGAGAAATAGAAAATCTCATTTCCTTTTTACAAAAGAACCATGAAGATGGAGAACGTTGAGAAAATATCGACCATTTTAGCTGAGGATGTATTAAATAAAAATTCATCGGTAATGTTTCTTGTGCAATTTTTTTATGATTTGTTAGTGATATTCCTAGTCTTTCTAAAGAGAATATGTTCATTACATTCCATTAGAAGCAATTTGGATACTTTTTTGTTGAATTTTTACTTTTTAGTATTATTTTGCATCTGTACTTTATGTACCTCTTTGGAGAGTACAGAGCATTGAGGGACTTCTTTTTTCAATTTATTTTACTTGTTTCTTGAGATTATGTTTAGAGCATTCCAATGGAAGCAATTTGATGGCTGCTTGGATGATTTCTGGGTATTTTTTTGTATCTGTACTCTCTGTACCTCTTTGGAGGGTACAGAGCATTTAGGGACTTCTTTTTTCAGTTTATTTTGCCTGTTTCTTGAGATTATATTTAGGGCACTCCAATGAAAGCAATTTGATGGCTGCTTGGATGATTTCTAGGTGTTTTTTTGCATCTGTATTCTCTGTACCTCTTTGGAGGGTACAAAGCATTTAGAGACTTTTTTTTCCAGTTTATTTTTCCTTCTTCTTTTGATTATGTTCATTACATTCCAATGGAAGCAATTTGATGGCTGTTTGGATGATTTCTAGGTGATTTTTTGCATATGTACTCTCTGTACCTCTCTGGAGGGTATAGAGCATTTAGGGACTTCTTTTTCTAATTTATTTTGCCTACTTCTTTAGATTATGTTCATTACATTCCAATGGAAGCAATTTAATGGATGTTTGGATGGTTTCAGGATTATTTTGGCATCTGTACTCTCTGTACCTCTCTGGAGGGTATAGATCATTTAGGGACTTCTTTTTTCAATTTATTTTGCCTACTTCTTTAAATTATGTTCATTACATTCCAATGGAAGGAATTTGGAGGTTGTTAGGATGGTTTCTGGGGGTTGTTTTAGCATCTCTACTCTTTGTACCTCTCTTGAGGGTACAGATCATTTAAGGCCTACTTTTTTTAGTTTATCTTGTATTCTTCTTGAGATTATATTTAGAGCATTCCAATGGAAGCAATCTGAAGGCTGTTTGGATGATTTTTTGGGGGGTATTTTGCCTCTGTACTCTCTGTACCTCTCTTGAGGGTACAGATCATTTAGGGCTGACTTTTTCTAGTTTATTTTACCTGGTTCTTGAATTATGTTCATTACATTCCAATGGAAGCATTTGGAGGCTATTTGGATGGTTTCTATGGGGTTTTGCATCTGTACTCTCTGTACCTCTCTTGAGAGTACAGATCATTTATGACCTTTTTTTATAGTTTCTTTGGCCTGGTTCCTGAGTTTATGTTTAGGGCATTCCAATGGAAGAAATTTGAAGGCTGTTTGGATGGTTGATGGTATTTTGCATCGTACCTGTACCTCTCAGTGATCATTTAGAGCTTTTTTTTAGTTTATTTTCTGTTTGAGTTTATATTTAGGTCATTCCAATGGAAGTAATTTGATGGTCTTGGATGAGTGTTATTTTGTATATGTGCTCTCGTATCTCTGAGAATGAGCATTTAGACTTCTTTTCTATTTTCTTCTTTTGATTATATTCATTACATTCCAATGGAAGCAATTTGATGGCTGTTTGGATGATTTCTGGGTAGTTTTTTGCATCTGTATTATGTTACATATTTTTGTATCTATTTGGCTAGATGAATGCGGTCAATGAGTTGTGCGATGACGAAGTCGTGATGTCTAATGACCCAAATTTGGGGAAACTCCTTGCACCTCGTTGAGAATGAAAGCGGAGGCATTATCATGACATATGGCATCATTTGTCGGAAGGACCATACTAGTTATTAATAAACTCAAAGAAATTGAAATCAAAAGATTTTTTATGTGCAAAAGCTGGTTGGAAGAAGTCTGCCAGTCTAAATGGCTTAACAAAATTCCAGAAAGTTGATACAAGAACTGGTTGTCCGGCCATGATTAGATTCTCTGTTTATTTGAAGGGGAATTAGACGATTAAATAACATACAGAAAGTCATAATAATTTTTTGGTAGAGCTTGCTGACCTACATCTTCTCAGATCACACAGATGCATTAGCGATGAGAAGGCGTCCATGTTGAAGACAATGACAGAGGCTAGAATTAGAGCAACTGATGCATTCAGCTATCTAACTGAGGAAGTTGGCGGCGTAGAGAATATTGGGTTCACAAAAAGAGATGCTTTCAATTTTATTCAGAAAGAGAAAAGATCGAGGATTGCGAATGTTGTGATAATGCATTAATACTGATTGTTTAAGGAAAGGCAAAGCGGCCGGATGGGATGTTTGCATGGGATGTACAAGTTGATGAGTTAGATTGCTTAGTAAGCTTTTTTTGGAGCACTGGCATGTCTAGGATAGAATATGATTATTTTGGGGATGTGATCATTTTTGATACAAGCCATCGACTCAATAAATATAATCTTGTTTGTGCCCCTATTGTTGGAGTGAATCATCACTGGAAAAATGTATTATTTGGAGTAGCCTTTTTATCAGAAGAGATAATTGAGTCATTCTCATGGCTATTCTAAACATTTCTTTGGTTGATGAGATGATCATATATTCTATTCGATCAAGATCGCTATGAAAATATCAAAATTATATTATACTCATCATAGGTTATGCCAATGGCATATTTCAAAGAAAGCTCCTTCCAAGGTTCATTGCTTTAATAGTAATAAGAGAGTACAAGGGCTATTTTATACATGCATAAGTAAGTGTGACTCAGAGGAAGAGTTTGAAGAAGCTTGGTCTGCCATGCTAGAAGAAGGAAATTTGCATGATCATGCTTGGTTGTCTGAGCTTTATAAGATTAGATCTAAGTGGTCCAACTATTCAGGACTCATTCTGCATGGGCATCTTGTCAAGCAACGTAGTGAGTCCACGAACAACGTATGTCATATCTAAACCAACAAGTTACTCCGATTATTTCTTGGGGTTGGAAAAGGTTATGGAGACATGGCACCGGAATGAACATGATGGAGACTTCAAGTGTAGCCAGTCATCGATTGTTCCTATTATTAAGACTAGTCCAATTCTAAAATAAGCAGCTATATTTTATACACGAAAGGTTTATACTATATTTGAGGAGGAATTTTTGCATGGAGTTGGAGGCCTATCGAACTAAGTCGATAGACACCATGGAGTATTTGGTGAGAAACTTAGAGAATAAAAATGCATCCAAAATATGGTGCATTTTGATGGACTACCCAGAAGTAACTTGTACTTGCAAAAATTTGAAATGATGTTACTTTGTGCCTTGTATCGAGTTCTTAGTTAGGAAGATGTTGTATGCATTCCGGACAAGTATCTTCTCATGCGATGGTCTACCAGAGCAAAGAGGGATATTTACATTGATAATGCATATAGAAAATTAAGAGATGTGGAAAGCACAGATGGAAATGCTACTGGCATTATTTTTCAGAACCACATAAGTCGATATGCATATCAAATAAGCGTCAGGGCACAGAAAAATAAGAGAGCTGAGGACTATATGCTTGGATCCTTAAAAAAATTATATGATGATTTTGACTCTATAATAAGTGGGAATTCTCCTCCAGCTGATAGAGCAGTTAAGAAGAAGAAGTCAACCACAACATAGAAGGGAAAAGACATCTTAAAGGATCCAGGTTAAGCAACGTCAAAGGGTGTTTCCAACTCAAGGCTTAAGATATTGGGAGAGATCCAAGAAAGCCAAGAGTAATTTTCTATTTGTGTATTAGTTTTAGTATTTTAAATATTATTAATCTTCAAACCATTCTACTTTTGTTGTTGCGAAACCAAAGTCTGATCGATAGTATTCGAATGTGTTTCATCACAAGTTGCATCACCTTCTCTGTTATGCCAGAGTGTTTTTCAGAGGTACGCACAGAATATCACACATCGATGCTATAAGAAATCATCAACTAATATGATGTTCTACATAGAATTTAACTTCGAGCTCCACAATCAATCATGAAGGGTACACTAAGGCGATGATGAATATTATTCAGGAAAATATTTTTATGCATGACATCATCTAGTTTTGTGTTCTTCGACTGTACAATCTTTTTTGTAATGCTTTAGAGTCCCTAAGATGACTCTCTTTATGTTAACAGACACACCAAGATGTTTAGACTGTATTTAGCTAGGGGATTTTCTCACTAGGCTATTTGTAGCTCTTTAAGTAGTATTGATTGAGTTAATCCCCTGCTGAGGACCTTGTAATCATTGGACTGTAGCAATAAATATGTGCAGTACATTACCAATAGAAGTAATTTGGAGGGTGACTGGTTATTTTTTATGACCTTTTCTCAGTTTATTTTTCCTGATTCTAGAGATAATGTTCATTACATTCCAATTTGAAAGTTGTTTGGATGGTTTCTGGCTATTTTTGGCATCTGTACTCTCTGTATCTCTTTGGAGGGTACAGAGCATTTAGGGACTTCTTTTTTCAATTTATTTTGTCTATTTCTTGAGATTATGTTTAGGGCATTCCAATGGAAGTAATTTTAAAGCTGTTTGGATGGTTTCTGGGTATTTTTTGGCATCTGTACTCTCTGTACCTCTTTGAAGGGTACATAGCATTTAGGGACTTCTTTTTTCAGTTTATTTTACCTGTTTCTTGAGATTATGTTTAGGGCATTTCAATGGAAGTAATTTGAAAGTTGCTTGGATGGTTTATTGGGGGTATTTTCCATCTGTACTCTCTATACCTCTTTGGAGGGTACAGAGCATTAAAGGACTTCTTTTTCCAGTTTTTGCTTGTTTCTTGAGATTATGTTTAAGGCATTCTAATGAAAGTAATTTGAAAGCTGTTTGGATGGTTTCTGGGTATTTTTTGCATTCTCTCATCTCTTTGGAGGGTCTGATTTAGGACTCTTTCTAATTTATTTTGCCTGTTTCTTGAGATTATGTTTAGGGCATTCCAATGGAAGTAATTTGAAAGCTGCTTGGATGGTTTAATGGGGGTATTTTCCATCTGTACTCTCTGTACCTCTTTGGAGGGTACAATACATTTAGGGACTTCTTTTTTCAATTTATTTTGCCTGTTTCTTGAGATTATGTTTAGGGCATTCAAATGGAAGTAATTTGAAAGCTGCTTGGATGGTTTATTGGGGATATTTTGTATCGTACTCTCTGCACCTCTTTGGAGAGTCTGAGCATATACACATTTATCTTGCATTCTTCTTGAGATTATATTTAGGCATTCCAATGGAAGTAATTTGGAGGCTGTTTGGATGGTTTCTGGGTATTTTCTGCATCTGTACTCTCTATACCTCTTTGGAGGGTACAGAGCATTTAGGGCATACTTTTCTCAGTTTATCTTGCATTCTTCTTGAGATTATATTTAGGGCATTCCAATGAAAGCAATTTGGAGGCTGTTTGGATGGTTTCTGGGGGGTATTTGCATCTCTACTCTCTGTACCTCTTTGGAGGGTACAAAGCATTTAGGGACTTCTTTTTCCAGTTTATTTTATCTGTTTCTTGAGATTATATTTAGGCATTCTAATGGAAGTAATTTGAAGGCGTTTGGATATCGGATGGTGTTTTGCATCATGCCTCTCACGAGGGTACAAATTATTTATGGTGACAATATCGTAGTATACATATGTATAACTAACGCATAAGTTAACTAAATCTATTTGTATTAAATCGATATCTATAAAAAGGATATATAGAATTAATTTTTTATTAATAAGTTAGTTGGCAAATTTAATCTCATAATGTGGTGGAAAATTTAAAAGCCTTTTATTGTTATACTATTCATTAATTGAAAATAATTAATATATAATTAAATGTTATAAGTTATCTCTTTACTAGTTTCATTATAGTTATAAAATTAAATTTTTCATAGCAATGAGACAAAAAATACTATTTTTTTATAATAGATTGACTTATTTTGTTTTTTGTTTCATCTAAATAAATAGACAAGTTAATTCGATAAGGTTCAAGTTAATATTGAACTTCATTTCACTCAAGCATGACCATCTTAAGAATACATATGAGTTAATTTTTTTAGCTTTATTTTCATAATAAAAATAGCTAACAACAATCATAATCATATTTTAATACATATGAGTTAAATTTAAAATTGTTAAAATATCATGATTTTACAATCAAAATTTACTTACACCAACCATAATTTTACAATCAATATTTAAAAAAAAAAAAAGATCACCCCAAACAAACCTAAATTTCGAGCTACATGAAAAGCATCATAATGTCGCCTACAACCAACATCTCAATTACATTGACCATACCAAGAATCGTTAAGGCAACAAAATGGCATTAATTTTATGCATTAATTTTATGCGTTCTGCTGCATAACATTTATTTTATACATTCGGCTACATTAATTTTATGCATTTTGCTCATAACTAAATGACCATACCATAAAAAATGATTTTAAATGCAGATTTCTTTCAAGAATATAGCCCCCAAAAAACCAAATCCATAAGATAAAAAGATGATACCATAAAATAAACAAATGATAATAATAATAGCAAAATCAAACTATATGAAATGAGAGAAAAGAAGTTACAAAAAATAGTGTAAAATATCATCCCAGATCCATAAACGATCCATTCACTTCAACAAAAATAGCTAAGTCTTCGAAGCCACCAAACCAATGCATTATACAAAATCCTATATCAAACTAAATCCTATTATTCTCAATTTGGATTTTTTAGTCCCAAATAAAATATAAATAGCGAACTTCAAAATATATTCATCTTCTTTGGCCAATCGATGGTCTACCCAGTCATTGGAGGTTTCGATTCGCCTCCATGTATTTGCAAACAAACATTCGCATTGACACTATTTTCTTGGACTAGTCCACTCACCATTTCGATTGGTCATTTTCGGATCTTGCAAGGCAAGATCTTCAACAAGTAATTTGATCCAATAGCAAACATAATCTCAATAAGTTGGCCAGAAAAAAATAGTTAAGAGGAACCAAATTTGAAAACTTGTTCTTACAATCTCGGGAAGAATGCTCTTATGGGTTGGTTTGGGTAATGAGTCATAAAATACCGGCCTTAATATACTAACTAGGAGTGTCAGTCGATTATCTATAAGCGTAAGATTAACTTCACGACACGCTGTGATGACATGTTAGATGAATATTTTATTTTCCATTAGGCGTGCACGCATAACTCGGGAAAAGAAAAAGAATGATTATAGATTTTATTATCTAAACAAGAAGAAGAATCGTAATACCCAACATTCTTGTGGGGATACATACCATACAACATGAAATGTACAAATAGGGGACATACGTACAGGCGAATACTTCTCGGCCGGTAAGTATGAAGGCATCAATGTGTGCATCGAGAGAGATATTGATCACGGCTCATCGATCGCCAATAATGATATTCCCAGCCGTGAATATTGTATCACCCCTGCAAGTGATAATTATTTTAAAGCGATCTTAATTAAACGAATATATTATTTTATGTATGAAGGAGCTGATTGAGGATTAACTTACTTGTCCTCGAATTAGGTGCATGACATGTCAATAAGATCGAGCATCGGCTTAGGCAAAATAGCTCTAGAAGAGAACTCATCAACATGAAGTACCTGATGGCGCAAATTGCGATGATGAAAGTTAGTGATGAAGAGCGAGATTCACTATGAATTAAGAATCGATCTACTGAGATGATTCATACCTCCGATTGATGCTCCTCCACCACAACAATAGTAGTATGTGGGTAATCAACCTTTACTGGCTCATCTTTGTGAAATTATAAAAAATTTGGTGAAATCTATTTCTTTTATCTCAAATTTAAAAGAAAGTAACTAAATACCTCTTGTCATCTTGAATGGAGGCCACCACATCACTTATTCTTCTTTGGTGACTTTCTATATAAGTATGTGCGAAGGGAAACAAAGCTTTCCTCTTCTTATCTCAGCCTTCACACCACATTTAATCTTGTCGATTCAATCATGTCGTGTGAGTGGTCGCCTCCACAAGAACTTCACCTACGGTCAACTCCACATTGGCTTCCCCGTTGGAAGTATCCAACTCCACAGTGAAAGCTCCTGTGGTAGCCTCCACAAGGGCTTCCTCTACGGTACCCTCATCAGGGGCTTTCCAAGTGGTAGCCTCCCCAGGGGTACCCTGTGGAAGCTCCTGGTAACCTCCTCAGAGTTTCCCCTGGTGACCCCACAGAACCTCCCCCACTTGGGGTGGTAGGACCCGTTGCGGCAAGAACTTCTCGATAGAGCAACAAATCAAGCCCATCCATCCTCTCCATTATTGTTGCATTAAAAGATGATATTGTATCTTTCAAGTCTCTGAAACCTGTAAGTATCCTCTCCGAAAACTCTTTGTGGGGTAGTAGCGAGGCGGGCTAGATACACTAGATGGGAGAATATCGAGGAGAGACATATGGAGAGTCAGTGGGGGCTGCACTCATTGGACTTAAAATGGGACTGCTATTGGGCTCGACATGTGTAGATTGTTGGGCAGGGGGCACTGATTTAAGGAGCTAGGTCTCCTCTTCTAATATGTCCTCGAATGAAAGGCAGACCTGTGATAAACCGATAAGAAAATGTGAAGACATACAACATAAATAAAGACATTCTTATATGAACTAAGTGATATTATTATATGTCACGTCCTCCCAAATCGGTGAAAGCATTATTTGGAAACTCTATTTTTTTCCCATCACAGATAATGGCTTTAGATGAAATAAGGGCTTATGATGCTTACATAACTACTATATGAATATTTTAAGGAACTTCGCATTAAATTACACATTCCTGGAGATATAGAACATACCATCAGAAGAGTGACAAAGCCACTCATGTAACCGGCTGCCCTCTGGGTCTGAATCTTTGATGTAATAACATCAAATTGGGAAACTAGAAAGTCCCAAATGGCCTCTGCCCAGTTGTATTGATCTATCATCATGTCATCGGCGTAAATCAATTCGATGCCACCCTAATTGTGATATACAAAAATAGATTTGACAATAGATAAATGTATGTACAAGCTACTACAGAACGAGCCATCCAATGCTCGTTGATTCTTGTAGTCAGATGGACTACATAAAGGGATTTCACACAGACCTTCTCCCCTGTTTGGCATCCCTATCATCAACTTCATGGGGTGAAAGGAATACCGCCCAACAAGAAAGCTTACTTTTCTATGTCCCAAAGATAGATCGATGTAATGGCGAGTCTTGCTTAATTAGTGGAGTCTAATGAATTGATGGAGATGAAGCCTCTTTAAAATGTCGGTGGCTTCATCGTCAATATTATCGAACAGTTCTTACAATGGTAGGCCTACATCAGTTATCCTTTTCCGGACATGGTAAACTTCAAAAGAAAATTCATGAGGTAATGCAAATCACCCATCAAAACCAAGTGAACAACTTCCAAATTATTCAATAGAATACGCAAAAACCCCAGAAATCATCCAAAATAGCCTCCAAATTGCTTCCATTGGAATGCCTAAATATAATCTCAAGAAGTAGGCCAAAAGAAACTGAAAAAAGTTGGTCGTAAATGATATGTACTCTCGAGAGTGCAGAGTACAAATGCAAAATACCGAAATCATCCAAACGCCTCCAAATGCTTCCATTGGAATGTAATGAACATAATCTCAAGAACAGCAAATAAATTGGAAAAAGTCAACTAAATGATCTGTACCCTCAGAGAGAGTCTGCAAATAACCTCGAACCATAACCCCACCAAAATTTTTTATAATGTAATGAACATTATCTCTAAAATTAGGCAAAATAAATGGAAAAAGGCCATAAATGATTTCCCTCACGGAGGTATAGAGTAGATGCCAAAACACCTAAAACCATCCAACGACTTTCAAATTGCACTAGAATGTAATGAACATTATCTCTGAATCAAAATAAATTAGGAAAAAGGTAAAGATCTGTACCCTCAAAGAGGTGCAGAGTGATGCAAAATACCCCCAAACCATCCAAGCGACTTTCAAATTGCTTTTGTAATGCACACATAATCTCAAGAAAGCGGGCAAAATAAACGAAAAAGAAGTTCAAATGATGCACTCCAAAGAGGAGAGTCTGATACAAAATACCCCAAAACCATCCAAGCAACCATCAAATTGCTTCCATTGGAATACATCTCTAAATAAATAGGCAAAATAAACTGAAAAAAGGCCATAAATGATGTACCCTCAGAGAATTGGAGATGCAGATACTAAATACCCCCCATAAACCATCCAAACAGCCTTCATATTGCTTCCATTGGAATGCCCTAAATACAATCTCAAAAAATAGGCAAAATAAACTAGAAAAATAAGTGCTTAAATGTCTCGAGGATGAGAGTACGATCAAAATACCCCCCAGAAACCATCCAAATAGCCTTCAAATTGCTTCCATTGGAATGCCCTAAATATAATCTCAATAAACAAGCAACCTAAACTGGAAAAAAAGGCCCTAAATATTCTGTATCCTCAAGAGAGGTACAATAAGTACAGATGCAGAAAACACCCAGAAACCATCCAAATAGCCTCCAAATTGCTTCCATTGGAATGCCCTAAATGTAATCTCAAGAAGAATGCAAGATAAACTAAAAAAAGTATGCCCTAAATAATATATACCCTCGAGAGAGGTACAGAGAGTACAGATGCAAAAAACCTCCCATAAACCATCCAAACAGCCTTCATATTGCTTCCATTGGAATGCCCTAAATATAATCTCAAGAAATAGGCAAAATAAACTGAAAAGTGATTAAATGCTCATGCCTCGAGGGAAGAGAGTATGCAAAATACCATCCAAATAGCCTTTAAATTGCTTCCATTGGAATGCCCTAAATATAATCTCAACAATTAGGCCAAAAGAAACTGAAAAAAGTCAGCCCTAAATTATCTGTACCCTCAAGAGAGGTACAGAGAGTACAGATGCAAAATACCTCCCAGAAACTATCCAAACAGCCTCCAAATGCTTCCATTGGAATGCCCTAAATGTAATCTCAAGAAGAATGCAAGATAAACTAAAAAAGTATGCCCTAAATGATCTGTACCCTCGAGAGAGGTACAGAGAGTACAAATATAAAATAACCCCAGAAACCATCCAAACAGCCTTCATATTGCTTCCATTGGAATGCCCTAAATATAATCTCAAGAAGAAGGCAAGATAAACTAAAAAAAGTAGGCCCTAAATGATCAGACCCTCAAAGTGCAGAGTCTGATGCCAAAAAAAACCCACAAACCATCCAAACGCCTCAAATTGCTTACATTTGAATGTAATAAACATAATCTCAAGAAGCAGCAAAATAAACGTGAAAAAGGTCATAAATGATTTGTACCCTCAAGAGAGTGCAATGAGATGCAAAAAAACTCCCCGAAATCATCCAAACACCTCCAAATGCTTCCATTGGAATGTAATGACCATAATCTCAAAGCAGCTAAAGCGAAAAAAAGCCCAAATGCTATGTACCCTCGAGAGGTATAGAGTACTGAATACAAAATAACATATAAAAAAAACCAATCTTTCACTGGACAGTGAGAAGAACAGAGTAAACCCTAAATTCATTCAAGCTCAGGAATGCATGTGTAAATACCTCATGTAGTCACCTATAATACCTCAATTTTTGATTTGCTATATCACGGAGCGAAGGCCGGACGTGCACCGATCGAGAGCGGGAGCTAAGCTGAGAAAAAAATCCTTCGTCGAAAGAAAGCCCTAAAGCGTTCGGCGAGAATGTGACAATATCATCCGTTCTTCTTCTCCCACTTTTGAGAGGCGGGCGAGATTGTGCCGGGGAAGCGTAAATGGCGTCGTGAATACATCCTTATACACCGTCCGTTATTGCTATTAAAGCGCTCAAGCGGGAAAAAATCTGACACGTCGGCCATGGATTGATACGTAAAGCGTCGCGTAATATTTTCTCCACAGAGCACATGTCTATCGTTGCTCACACAACATATATATATATATATATATATATATATATATATATATATATATATATATATATATATATATATATATATATATATATATATATATTGGAGTGGTTAGAGAGGTATGTATAGGCATTGTTAATTTTTTAAGTGTTTAAGTAGCCCCAATATAGATTTTATGAAGACATTATTATATAGTTAATATATATGTCGATTTGAGATTATTCTGATGTTCCGGATGCAACAGCGTAGTCCGTTTCATGATTATAGGCTATTTGGTTCAAGTTGGCGTCGAGTAGGGCTAGTTTCAGTTTAAAAATGTGCGTTATCGCTTCAGATCCCTCGACATTTGTATAGACTTGTCCGAATTAAGCGCAGACAGTCTCATTTGGTAGGTTTTGACTTTTTGAAGCTAACAACGTAATCAATTTTACGAGCAAAGGTCATTTAGACATTGTCACAGTTTCCCTACTCTGATATACGCGTCAACTGGTCGATCTCTTGATCAATTTACCATTAGATTGTGCAATATTTATATTATGATTAATTTTCATATTTTTAACACAATGGTGAAGTCCATGCATCGATTAGAGGTCATTTTGACTGGTTTCAATGATGTCAAGTGAATTTTAGCTCCGATTTGCACACTATTGCATCTAAAGTTTTTTAAATTTCAATTAAAAGCTTGACTCAACTCATGAAGCATATATGGAGGTAAATATTGAAATAAAAAAAATAGCAACAATCAATCGAAACAAAAACTTCGTTCTTAACTCTCTTTCTTAAACAGCAACCCTCTCTCTTTTTTATTTGTGATACTTCATCCAAACATTCATTCGATAAAACAAGAATCTTTTATTTAAAGAATAAACATCTTAATATTATGCTTTTCTGAGATTTGTCGAGGTTTTACTTAAAAGAGTAAAATTTCATCGATATAATAAATCATTATTTCATGCAAAACAGAGAAGCTCCTTCATGGTAAAATTACATTAGACTGCAAAATGGCAAATAAGCAAACATATTTGAATCCATCGAACTTTATATATTTGTTTCTAGAGTTCTACTTCTGCCAGATTTATTTCCCCTTATATCTCTGACATCATTGCATGATGATCTGATTTCAAGACAGATAGGATCTCACTGGCCATAAGCCCAAATGTCTTTCTCCGCTTGCGATATTCTTTTTAAATGAATTTTTGATAAAGCTTTGGATGATCGATGTCATAAAAGCAGGCTCCGCCTCTATGTAGCCATCTTTCACTGTGGTTAGCAACATGGCGATGGAAATTCTTGGCACGGCTATCATACATACTACTCTATGCTTTACGTTTTGTAGCTTTCCGTTACTCCAAACCTTCATCATATACGCCAGTATGTTATAATTTTTATTTTTGTTTAGCATCTTTTGAATAATATAAAAAATTAGCAGCATGAAGTAATCACCTTGCCAGCATCGCCCATCTGAACAAATAAGGTTCCCAGTAAAGGATCGATGGATATAAAGTTGTCATTAGAATCCATGATTTCAAGCCCACCAACACATTCATCGTCTTGCAAGGCGGTGAAAAAGTCCGTGAGTAGAACAGAGCGATATGCTCTTGAAATTTGAATAAGTTTAATCTTGCAAGACCATTCCTTGAAGGAGCGACTAACCAAGCCCAAACTCACCACTTTAGAAGCTATATCCGTGATTACCCCATGAAGTTTCCCAAAATAATCTGTAATGATTTTTTTGTGTGTTTCATTATTTGGAATAGAATTACCATCCTTCAAAATAAAGATTAAATAATGAGATGAAATTTTCTAGGAAGGGATGAAAGCAGATCAAGTTGGTGTAGTGAGACTTCCAAAATGGAGTAGGAAGAGGGCACGATGAGGCGTCGATCAAGGACTCGTAAAATGGAGGCATTTTTTTAAATTAAGTATGGTTAGTATATTAATTAGTTAATTAAGTATCAATAAAACAAATTAAGGATAGGTATAGTCGGCCAATTAGTGGACGACTGGCCATGCCACGTCGACTCCGACGTGGCGTGGCGTCGCCGCATTAAGTTTGGAGCCGCTAATTGGCTGACCCGATTATTAACGATGAATCGACCTATCTCGGTTGTTTGACGATTCCGTGATTCCTCACTCTTTAGAGTGCACATTCGTTTGACCGCGTTCAACATCGAGCTTCCCGGCACCGTCGCATATCTCCAACCCTTGTATTATCTCGCAACATTCGAAATAAGCTTGTTTTTCTTACCGAAAGCCACGTTTAGGGCATTTAACACTTTCCTCTCTCATATAGCAGGGTTTGGAAGCCAACATTAGCTTCCGGTGATGATTCTGGCGGCTCCATTTTGTTTGAGGAAGTTTCCTGTGACGGATTCGACTTGTTTTTGCGCACATTCCCATTGTTATTTATAAACTCACAGTAAATCCCTATTTTTATCAATTTATAAAGTAATAGAGTATGTATGATAGGAATTTGAGTTGTATTTTTAGACTTTTATTTGGGATTTGAGTTATATGTTTTGCGTGGCGTTGCGATTGTGTTAAGTAGCTATATAGTTTGTTTGGCAAGAATGAATAGAATTTGTTTTGATCCTTTTCTATGGAGCGAACTAAGTATCGATGGCGATTCGGTCAAGTTACATTGGAATCGTCAGGTTACGTGTCATAGCACCTTACTAGAATTGAAGCAATGAATTATGAGAATCTTGCACATTGATCCAATGTGGCACACAATCACTTTAACAGGTCGTTATCTAGTGGGTGGCAGATTTATAGCATCTGTAATATCTGACGATGATGTTTGCAAAGTTATACTTGATGAAGCTTCCCGTCAGATGTTGGTGTTGTATGTCGAAGTGGAAGATGTTAATATTGCATCCACATCAGCTGATCCGGTAGTAAGGTCGGTAGATATACTGCTAACGCATACGGATTTCGTAAGCACCTCAGGATACAACCACTTTGATGAGTTGATTCTCGAGTATATGGTCAACATTTATCGATTATACTTGTAATTAATATGATAATTTGTTGCTCAACTTATAAGTTATGTGGCGGTGGCGATGATCATCGTTGAATGAACCGTATGTGCCTCAGTCGCGGTCGAAGATGAGTATCAAACTGAGTAGTGACTCAAGTAGTGAGTCGGCGAGATATTAGTGATGATATTTGTTTGGTCGGGTTAGAAACTCTGCTTGAGAATATAAATAGTCATAATGTGTTGAAAAATCACTCATTTCATAATATTGACAGTGAGAGTCATATATTATCCACAAACGAGTGTGTCCGGATGTGTCAAACTATGAGAGAGTGGGACAATGATGTTTACTTTGGCCATCCGATGAAACGCCTATGAGATGAAATGAAATTCCAAATGACCTCGTTGAAGGTATGTGTTTTATAAAAGCAGTCAATTTCTTTGTTGTTGGGTGGTGCATAGTAAATAATGTTCAATTCCAAGCATTATCTAATAAGAACTACACGGTTGTATGTGTACATCACGGATCTACATGACCACGTAAGTGGCTTGCATTGTAGTAAGAGCGCTTAGGGGTGCTTGGAGAATATCAAGAGTTGGTGAAAATCATAGATGTGTCAATGCAGTAAGTGCATCCGGTCATCGGTAGTGTAATTCAAAATTCATAGCATACTTCATCATACTTATGATCAGGCACCAGATTGATCTGAAGCCTAGAGAGATTATGGGTAGAATGGAGTCGAAATTCAATGTTAAAGTTTCATATATAAAAGCTTGGGATGCAAGGTGTAAGGCAATAAAAGCAATATTCGATAGCTGGGAAGAGTCCTATAGGACTCTCAGTCTTTATATGGAATCGGTTGTAGTACTTTGCACAGTGCTACAAATTCAATCTACCACTACGCGGCATTTCCATAGACTTTTTGGGCCTTTGGACCTTCAATAATAGGATGGACTAGCTGCTGACCAATGTTGAGCTTAGACGGTACATTTTTGTTGGGCAAGTATCGTGGTACATTATTAACAGCCGTAGGAATCGATGATAATAATGATTTGTTTCTTCTAGCTTTTGCTATTGTGGAGTCCGAGAATGTTGATTCGTGGTTGTGTTCTTCTTGTGTGTTTGCATGTGTTGGAGTCTAAGATGTAATTTGTGCATAATATCGATAAACATCGTGTATGTGGATGCAAAGAGATTTTTCATGGGCGCTCACGGGCATTGTTTGCATCATTTGCGTGAAAATTTTAAAAAGGTCTTACGGTTGGGGATTGGTGATGTTGAGTTTCTATGCCAAAAATGTATATTACGTAATGATGATATTCGTCAGTTCAACTATTTAATGTTAGATATTAAAAATGTTAAAGAAGAAGCGTACAATTGGCTTGTAGAGCGTGACCCTGTTAAATGGTCCCTTCTGCACGATGGTGGTATATGTTATGGGATAATGACGACGAATGCATTTGAGTGTTTAATTGATGTCCTGAAATGAGCATGTGGTTTATCGATTCAGGCTTTAATCACTGCTATCTATTACAACTTAGTAGCCTTGTTCATGAAACGGTTATCCACTGCTACTCAATAAGAGTAAGTTAGCTTGTCTATTTATACTCAAAGGATGTCCACACTATTACAGTGTACTGAAAGGGAGGCTAGGCATTTCCCTGAACCTATAAATATCAACCCATGTGAGATGCGAGGTTTTGAGTCCGATCATTCAGAGTTGATTTGCTAGATAATGGCCTCTGTCATTGTAATTGTGACAGAACGATCATATATCATTGTCCATGCCCACATGTGATTGCTACATTTGGATTTTGATGGTTGAATCATCTCATGTGTGTGTCACAGTACTACACTCTATAGCTGTATAAGCTGACATACATAAATGAATTTCATACTCTACCAGATCATTCTGATTGGCCATCTCTCAGTGTAGAGCATGAATTAGTCGCGTTCGACCACCTTTTCGAAGGTCGGTCCGACCTCGTACAAATAGATTTAAAAATACAATGGATAAAATGTAGGTAGCAGTAGCAGAACTTGTAGCATATGCAAAATAGCTGGTCACTACAGGTCATCGTGCCATCATAATATTAACAGTCGACGGTACATTTTCCCTTTTACTTATATGTTGTTAGATTTTACACATAAGATAATGCTTATCTTTCTATTTCTGGTTGTACTGCTCTACTTAGATTTTATAATATTAACACTATTATATTTGTGCTTCTTTTTCTAACAGGTATGATGGAAGATGAGCACCGTCCGCCAGCTAGACGTCGATGATGTAGCCATGCTAGGGAGGCCACCCCACCATTGGACCTACACCTGCTGAGGTTCATCCAAGCATTGCCTCCACTGTGGCGACATCGGCCATTCACCCGATCTCGTAAGTGATTTTTATTTTTAATTTCGTACACCTTACCTTTTATTTCGATTCGACATTATTTTTTTTTTTGTAGAGCACCATGAGGCCGCATCACACTTGCTTATCAAAGGTGGCCCATCACATGCGACGATTCATCCAGGCTGGCGGGGTGGGCACCTGCTTGTGTTAGTTCCGGTTCATCCGTTAGATCATCATTTGCCGCCTTGGTTGAGAGATGGTCCTGACCTACATTCCACCTTACGTAGGTGAGATGATGATGCCGATGTGCAATAATCACGGGACTATGGGTTGATGGGCCTATCATAGGCGGTGTGATTGGCGAGGAAGAGATGACACACGGCCGATTCTCGATGATTTGTTGGGGACGACACCGGACATGATGTATCATGATCCGTCGATCTGCGTCGGAGGTAGACATTCGGGATGGGTTAGCGCCGGTGTATGCCAGGTGGGCGAGGTGGACCTTTTACGAGTCATACACCGGTCGAGAGTTCTTCCATCACTTGCGTCTATATTTTATTTCGATTATTGTTTCTTCTTGCGATACCGGTTCATAGGATCACCTGCAGTATTTACCACTCCTGGATGACCTTAATTCCTTTAGCATGATGTCTATGGGTGGAGCAGTTCTAGCTCATATATAGGGCGAGTCGACTAGCCCAACAGGCCAACATGGTCTTTGTTGCCTACACCTCCCTTTGGGCTTGGGAGCATATTCATGTGGGCAGGTCGACTCTACATATTCCATATCCTGGCGCTTGGTCTCTCAAAGATTGGTTTGGTATGTGTTGTTAATTGCACTTTCAAATTATGCGACTTATATATATATATATATATATATATATATATATATATATATATATGTTTAAACTATTTTATCGAGATAGAATGAGAAGTATGTTCGCCAGCAACCAATGGTGAATGTTGCTGTCTGATGAGCTAGATGGCTTGTAACAAACACAGTTGGATGCAGATAACTTTAGTTCAAATATCACATAATGCATTATGTTTTAACATAATTTTACTATATATGTGCAAGTGATGAGCGTCAGTGGCATCACGGCCATCTATTGATACATGCTCGGCTCGACATATGGTTAGCACGAGTCCCTCTTATCAGCTGGAAGAGGGTTGAGTGACATTTACCAGATAAAGTACTGCAACATTATGGCCTTATTTCTAGAGTAGATGTAGCCCTAGTTGACCCTAGTTTCAAAAGGGTCCATGGTCGGGGTAAAGCGGATGTCGACTGGGTTGATTACCACCAGTCACACATTGCTACTTGGGAGAGGCGAAGGGATTGCCTCGTCGAGGGCCTAGATGAGGATATGGACAAGAAGACAACTATCAACCAATACATGTGCTGGTTTAGATCGTGGGCTTCTCTGTATTTCAATAGATCCTCCGACCACTTACTACGTCAGAGCACTAGTGGAGCGTATTTATGTAAGTCCTGATATAAGTATTCATCTGAATTCAATATTTATGTAAGTGCTAATTTTACATACTATTTTTCGTGTAGGAGGAGCATATCGCGGCGACTTAGGACATCTTCTACCAATGCCGGCGTGGATGATCACCCCTGAGGATGTGTTGATAGGTGCAGTGATATAGAGACGGATGGCGTGTACATATTAGTGATACATATTATGGATCGGTTACTGGTGTCGCCCCATGGCTAGCGTCGGGCCATCCCTTCGGCGATCGGTCCTTCGCATATCGCCTACATATGAGTCGCGACCACTATCTTCGGTCAGATGATATGACGCCACCGCCGAGGATCTTGCGGTAGAGGGCCACCATCGTGATCGCCATCCGTGCACTAGTACACACAGGAGTGGTGCGATTCCATCTGCAGGCGTAGATGTTTAGACGATACTTGTGTCTCTACATTTTATTTATCTGTTCATTACAAACTTGAGAGTCATGTACACGTTAAATTTGGTTATGTCATAATGAACTTCTTATTATTTGTCCATTTCTGAAATGAATTTGTTAACTTCATATGATTGTCATCCATTAAACTATTACCAACTTGATGCGGTCACGAACCATTTCAAGTTTAAACTGCACTTTTTTTCTTTGTTTTTAAAGTAGGTTTATTACTCTCTACTTTTTAGAAGAACAAAAATTGAAGGATTAAGATTTGTTTGATGAGTACGGAACTCTATGTATACGTGAAAATCCTGATTCTCTTCATATCCCTAAATGTCTCTCATCTCAAATCACACCTAAAAAATTAACCGATGCCGGTCGCCCAATTAATGGGCGTAGCTTGAAGTCTGGCTTAAGCCGCCGGCTACTGGCCATAATCTCAGCCCGATTAGTGGGCGGCGCTTCAGATAACGCGCATGCCATCGTCGTCATTATGGCGTGGTGGTCGGCCTAATTGCGGTATCTATCTTAAATTTTTTAATAATATATAATTATCTAATTAAGCTTCTGATGATACTTAGTTTAAAAAAATTGTCTAAAATGGAGTGGTTGCTAAGAAACTGGGTGGAACGTAACCGGCACCATCCAAGTTGTGGATGACATTGCGCCGCTTAGCCTCGGCAGGCATCTTGAACAGTGATCGAGAGGCCTCTTTCATATCGGCCAGAAGCGACACGGGCATGCCATGGTTGGTGACCCGAAAGCAGCCCAGCTCGATGCTCGCAGCGGCAAGCTTCTCAAGCTCAGCGGGAAAGTTGGCAAGGTCGATCACTGGAACCATAGTTACCTCTTTCGCCATTAATTATCGGAGATTTTGTTTGTCAGACGTTCGATAATGCGATCTGAGAAGCGGCCAGCAATGAACTGAATTTTAACTGGAAGGACTGTGAGATACTGTTGTTTGGTTCCCACTCTAAATCATGGAAGTGAGATTTCCATACCGGCTAAAATTAGATAGAAGACGTTGTTAAATAAGAAGGCAGATAAGAAGGCCACATGTCATTATAATTTTGTTCTGGCGAAAATTGTCTCTGACCAAATTATACCTTGTGTAACTTGATAAACCCACATATCATTATAATTTTGTCTTCATCATCATATATTTAATTTTAGAAAGATTTATATAAATATTACACAATTTTAATATATATATATATATATATATATATATATAATTCTTAAAATCTAAGATTTATATACATATTTTATTTTTTTAAATAGTAATAATAATATTTTTGATGTGATATTACAATTTTAAATATTAAAATTTAGATGTTAAATTTTATAAATATATAAGAATTATGTCATAAGTGTGTAAATCCTTGGGTTATGATTACTTAATGCTCCAGTGGCATGTACGTTGTCGAAAAAAATAAGATCCTTTGGTTTGGTTGAAATCTTGATACCTCAATACCACATTACAAAGTTTGGCTAGACCTACAATCAAGAGGAGATAAATTAAATAAATCATATTATTATATGCTTAAAAATTATGATAATAAAATAAGTATTTTATCATAATAATATACAAAAATTTATAAACACGTTGATTAAAAAAAACTCAAAAGGTTAACCCAAGTGAGAAAATAAACTATATAGATGAATATTATAGATATTTGCTCTTCTCTCCAATCTAATAAGTTGAGATTATAATGCTTAAATCATTGGACTTGGTTTTTAGTAAAAGTAGTAAAAATACTATAGACAAATGAATGGTGATGACAATATGTTTGCATTTAGAGATGTCCAAAGAGCAATAATGGATGTTGACAATAAGAAATGATAGATGGGTGTCTAAATGTCATAAGATAGAATAGCTTGATGGTAGAAGTTAAATTAAATGGGAGAAGTATGAAAGGCAACTGAAGCTGACTAAGAGAGCACCCTAAAGGAAGAGAAATTATTACTTGCAGAATCTAATATTTCAATTTGTTATGTACATATGTTGACCTTCATATGCCATATAAGTCAAAGTCAGCCTAATTAAATTCAGGCTTGAGGTGGCAAAGGACAAATGCCTGGGCGTCATTGAAAATGGTCGAAATGACCTCCATCGACACTTCTCCATCATGTTTCAACGGTTAGAATATAAATATTGCATGACTTTCTCAGCGATCAAGCTCAGCGACGTCACGCCACGCATCGGTCAGCATGAGAGATTAAGCGACCTCCATTTACAAAATTGATTCTCGTTGGCTTTACGTAAATCGATCGAATATATATATATATATATATATATATATATATATATATATATATATATATATATATATATATATATATATATATATATATATAGTTGAACAAGCAATTGATTAAACGCTCGAGCTATTAATTTGTTGATGAGCATATTGAAGTCGGGAAGCTGTGATGATGAATGATCATCATGAATTCGCTATTAAAACGAAATGTTAAAATCTATTAAATGGATGCGCCATTCACAGTGCAATCAATATCGAATGATTTGAAATGATAACACATAAATAAGTAGAAATACAGGGGCGTCACAAAATCAACCAAATGGCTTCGATGAAACTACCATATTCGTTGACATGGAATTACCACACATATACATACATACATATATATATATATATATTATATATATATATATATATATATATATATATATATATATATATATATATATATATTATATTAATTAATCCAAAATTCAAATTAAAACTGTTTAATCAATTTAAAATTTATTTAAAAATTTTTAAATTATCTCCCATGCTCAACCTTTGTAGTGTTCCTCTCTCCCAGCCCATCCCCTCATTCAAAAAAAAAAAAGTTTTCTGCACACATAATTTCCCTATTTCCCTCTCCCCTCTCAATTTCTGCCGCATCCCGCCGGTGCAATACCAAAAAAATCGCACCCGTCGCTCAGGGCATGCTGCGTGCGCCGTCCACCTCTGCCTCCGGCCCGTGCGTCCCAACGAGCCCGCGCTCCGCAACTCGCGTGCCCGCATCCGCCCCGCCGTCTATCCGCTCCTCTGACCGGACCTGCTCCATCAGCCGCACTCTGCGCCTCAGGCCTGCCGGCTGCGTATCTCGCGTCTGGTTCGTTCCTGCTCTGCCGGCGTCGTAACGAGCCCGCTGCTCCCGTCGGCCCGTCCCGCCGCTGTCCACTGTGTCCCGCGCTCCGGCGTAATTCCGCAGCCACCGTTCCAGGCCGCTGCCGCAAAACAGCGAAACTTCTCTGCGGCCCGCTTCTGCACGCTCCACACCATCCCGCACATGCCCCCGCTTAGCGCGACCCACTTCCGCTGCATCCCATGGCCCGCCACCCACTCTGGCCCGCCATCCCGCACTTCCGACCCGCCTCCGTGAATTCTGCCACTCCCACCAACCCATCCGTGCCGTTCTGCGTGCAAAACTCTTCACGCGCTGCTGCACTGCCCCCACTCTGCGGGACCCGCTTCTGCTGCGTCCGTCCGGCCCGACCAATGCGCTCTGCTCCGACCGCCACCGTCTGGCCAGCCCGCTCTCCGCGGCCCGTGACTATGCCTACCTCTTCTCTCGCCCACTCTGTGATCACGCGCTCCAACCCGTTCCGTCGGCCCGACCTACACCGTTCCTTTCTTTCTGTTACACAAGCCCGCTGTTCCGGCCCGTTCCTCCAGCCTGCAAATCTGTTGCACTAGCCCGCTGTCTGCTCCTCTTCTGACCCATGCCCAGCTTATCACTGGCGCATTTTTTGCCTTTATCGTCGGAAGAACGTCAATTTTCTTTCTTTCGGATTGTTGCCCCTACTTTAGCCTTCCATTTTACCCAAAACGTGGAAGAACATCCATGAATTCTTCTTTTTTTTTGGCATCGCCTCCCATTACTTCTCATTGCATACCTGCTTCTTTGCCAAAATGCGTCAAAAATCGTCAACAATGTGATCTATGAATATATATATATATATATATATATCTTGGGTTCTTTCTTGTTTGAAGACCTCGTTATGTGCTCATCAACGGAGTTACATCGGTTGTGGTAGCAATCGCTTCATATGCTCAATAGGGCGTCACCTAAGCCGATTAGATGTTACTCACTGCGAAATCTTCAAATTTTGTCTAATTTCTAGACTTAGAAAAAAAAAGGGAAATGGGGGATGAATATATATTGTAGTGTATATCTTCTTTAGGTTTAAAGGCTTCGTCGTGCTCAAGAGGGCACGACGAGATGAAAACTCTGATGTCAGACACCACTCCGGCTCAGTGTACCAAGTAAGACAAAATACTCCCGATGTTGCCCCCTACATGGGGATGACCCCGGGAGGCTGCAGAAATTTTGTCAAAATTTTAGACTTAGAAAAAATGAAAAGTATAAGAATCAACTTAAGAATGTAAAGTAATGAAACTTAAAGCTAAAATTCAAATTAAAAACAAACAATAAAAGGAAGAGGGAAAATATACAAAACACAAAAGTAAAACAAAAAGAGGGAAAAATGAAAACTACTGAGGGATAAATCTCTTTTAAAATAACAAATTAAACTGTTTTTTTAGAATCTAATTCAAAATGCCTTCTTAATCTGATCTAGTACTCTTTGTACAAGCATAGAATCACGATACTAAATCAAAATCTACAAAAAAATAATAGGGTTTCCTTCAACCAAAAATTAAGAAATTTCATTCTAATTATAATTTTCAAAATCAATGATTTCATTAATTGGATGAAATTATCTAAGCTATAAATTCCTGCATGTGCTTGGATATAGAGATTTTAAGTGTAAATTTTAATATCTGAAAAGGCTGCGCAGGCTAAATTGAAATAAAAAAAATGAAAATATAAATTCAATCTCATAATTCAAACATAAAATTACCTAAAATTGCATTACCCCTGCATGGGCCCCAACACTATGCTAAATGCTTAAATTCAAGTGTCTAAGGATGCTACGCATGTTGCTTCCCGGTTTAGTCTCAGGACTAGTCTGGGTTAACAAAACCTAAAAATCTATTATAAGAATATCAAATCAGTGAAATATCTAAGAAACTGATTCTATCAAACAGAGTTGACAGGATCTAAAGCTCTTAAACATATTCTAACTATTCAATTTTTAAGTAGCAATCTGAAACTACTTAAATGAAATTCTATTATTAAAAACTTAAATCAAACTCAATCCATCCACCTTACAACTATTTATCGGTGACAAATTAAGAAAACTCTAGCTCACAAAGAGCCAATGTCAAATCAAGTGTTTATGTTATGTTCACTCTCAATCAATCTCACGCGCTAGTAAGGGCGTGACGTGTCCTCAGCGTGGCTTGGCGAAGGCTACATATGAAGTAGTTATGAAAATAATCCTGATCGGTTGTTTGTCACTCCATTATATTACGATCACGACCATAGTATGCTAATGGCTCGCCCTTTGAGTTGTGAATTATAGGGTATGCTTGATAAGGAAAACAACCCTCATCGTAAGTAAACTTAAGATTATCTCCTTAGACAAACACCCCCAGGTCTACAAGAATTTCTTGGAAGACGTAACCCATGTGTTGCTGATAAGGATCATTCAGTCAGGTTGGGTCAACTACCTCCTTTGACTAAGTTGACTAGGGATAGTAACAGCCCGGGATGACAGAACCATGGGATCTAGATCGTGCACGTCATCATTCCCCCAACCATCCGGTTTAACGATAAATTTATAATCAAATTGAAACTCCATATCTTCTTCTTACTACTACTTCACATTAAGTGATCTAGCGACTAATTGAAAGTTCTCTCTCACTCAGAGGGGTAATTAACTATGGGGCTTGCTGAGAAACCCGAACTAGATCTAAAGTTCTCACCAAGTGAGGATGAAATCTTTTGGTGTCTTATCCTATTCCATACATTAGAAAATTTAAATCATACTCTCTTTAATTCAAATAAATTATATGAGAGGCCGATGCAATTTTGGAGCTCACGATTTGCGACTTTGGGGACAAGATTCTCTTTCATCTTTGGCTAGTCATATATGTCTATAGTAGCAATAAAATTTTGAAAATTCAAAATAATGAAATGATGATTTAAGTGTTTAATAAACTCAATATGAGCATATGTAGAATGAATCATTTCATAGAGTATATCTTTATTACATTCTTGTATTACGTAGTGCCTCTACATCTTGAAAGTATGGGTGAAATAATAATTGCTAATTATTAATCCCCATCTTCACTTTTGCAATGGATCAACAACACTCCTTTCACACTAGTCTAGGTGGTGTGAACATCCTACCCAATGTCATCATCAACACAGGAGATGTTGGGGCTACCATTCAATTTGGTAGCTTAAATTTTCCAACTATCGTAGGCTGACTCACGGTACTCACTTGGTACATTTATCTACCATCTTTGGAAGGCCTCAAGTTATTGAAGCTCTAGCCATGTGCCAACTCAATAACCAACCACTATCGAGTTCTCCCGATAGAGAACTTCAGTTTTCAAAAGGCTAGGTCAATCTGAAACCCTCGTGATGAAAAGAGTCATTAAGGGGCAAACTTTGTCTTTAATTCTTCATGGTACAACTGCTGTGCTGATTGAACCTTTTGTATCCGACAAGCATGATCATGAAGCTGCCTAGTTAGGAAGCAAATTAACTAGAAGACAAAGAAGAAGGAGAAATGCTGAGTTGAGGGCTCAACAGATCCCCTTTGAGCGACTGTGAATAAGCGTCGATATTGCCGGTGCGAATTCCTACCCACAATAACTTTGACAATCTAAAGTGGGTAAAGAGGAATAATCTTGGCAAAATAAAATAGTCCTTCGGAACCAACCATGTTAAGCTCCACCACCATGAGGAGGACAACGAAACCGTTTGCCGGGATACATAAAGTTCTCAAAGTAGCAAGGACGAGGCCTCAAAGAAGATTTCAAAGGCATGTGGTGATGAAAATACAGGCTCCACCAGAAAGTTGACATCTCTTACGGTAACTAGCCCGGTGTTTGCATGGTGTGCATCGAGCGTGACACTCATGTCAAGAATCTGCCAAAATATCCCGGTGAAATGATAAGCAAATATGGAGGCCAAGGCTCCATAATGAAACTTTGAAGAATGGAAGAGGTGTGATATCTGATGCATATATACTAAATCTCAAAATAAACTCATCGGTGGATACCCAAGAAGGGATATTAATGAAAGATATGATGGTTGACACCATGGAGAATCCTCTAGGGGATCCCATCATTGATCAGTTTCACCCCTACAAGAGATGGTTGATGTTGATCATGGACCTTTAATAGAAAAAATGATTGTTAGCATTGAACTGAGATCCACAAAACGTTGATAAGAAATTAGTGTATAAGAAGAAAATAATGAAGATGATTCTATGGATGTGGAAGTTGTTTATATGGTCAGAGATATAGATGAACTCCCTGCCAAACACCATCAGCAGCAATGCAAATCCAAGAAATTTGAACCTGAATTAGAAGCTTATGAAGAAGAGTCTTCACAGAAGTAAATAGAGGATGTATCTTCAATCTTTGCTGAAGATGAAGAAGAAGGAGACCAAAATGAGAAAGAGATCATGAGTGTCGAAGCTATCTATATGGTTGAACCAGTGATCAGGTACATGCTTTATAGTCGACGTAATTCACTAATCAATACTATCTCTGAAAATACACAAAGAGAAGGACAAAGTTCTTCCCACGAAAGAACAGCAAAACAATAACAAGAAATAGAAGAGGAAGAGCTTATCTTGATTGACCTATGATGCTAGCTAGAGAACAAAGAGAAATGCATCAAATGATGAAGGTTAAAGACAAGGAGATTGCATACCAAAATGAATGATATGATGGTGCAAATGAACATCATGATGGAGATGTTGAGAAGAATACATCAGTGCACCTATTTTTTATTTGGTAATCAATAGAAAGTTAATACAACTTTTATACCACCATTATGGTACCTCAAGCTCTATAGTACATACTACGAAAGAGGAATGAAGTTAACCCACTACCTCTCCAGCCGACAATTCAAAATCTGGCTAGCACATCGGGAACTGTAACAACTACTCAACTAGAAATAATAATCAATGAAAAGATAAAGGCAGTCATAGCCTCAAAGCAGGCTGAAAAGCTGGTGAGTAAGGGTCGCCCTTACCCAACTGAATATGATCAAGTGTCGCACCCAAAAGGTTACTCAGTACCAAAATTTAATACTTTCAGCAAGCTTGGTAATCCAAAGCAACACCTAGCCCAATTTAATGCTACTTGTGGTAACACAGGAGAGAACGATGCACTGCTTTTTCATCAATTCATTAGTAGCCTTACTTCAGCTACTTTTGAATGGTATGCAGAATTGTCAAATGATTCAGTTAAAATATTTACTAAATTAGAGACTATATTTGTAAAGAGGTTCGCTAGTGCAATTGAGAAAATCACAATTCATGACCTTGCTTTCGAAAAGGAAAACTTGAGTCGTGACAAAATTTATAGGTTTTGCTAACCTAAGTGCGAGCATCAATTGGAGGAAGAACATGTGATTGCTAATGGGCAATATGGATGATAAAATAACACCATCGATTGCAACATTCCAGGACTTTCTCGATAGGGTGGCTAAATTCAAAAAGTTGAATCACCCTAAGTCTGAAGTCTATGCAGATAAAGCAAAGAGAAACAAACCTTCAGACTCAAGAAGAAATAAAATTCATGCTGCTTCTTGTAGCTCAAATGGTGAAAAGCGGTGATATATAATGTTGATAAAGGAAAGCATTCGTTGTACAATCATGATAAGAGTAGAAAGCCTATTTATTCTAATCCACAGCTAAAATTGGTATTAGGAGGTAATGACAAATCTCAGACTTTTCCAAATGGTGGGGAGCATCCAAAACAACCAACAAGAGATGATGAGCGAAAGCGGCCATCTCTTAAGAAAAAGATGAACAAAGAATAATCCTTTATAAGAGAGAGTGTGGCTAAATTATTTCGGCATGCAGTCAAAGTTGGTCTACAGTTACTAGAAATTAAAAGGCCTAAAGAAGCTGATCAAGTCAATAATCTAAACTACTATCTCTATCATTGGATGATTAGTCACCCTATTGAAAATTGTTATGTCTTCAAAGATTAGCTAGAAAGGAAATATCGATGAGGTGAATTTACACTATTCGATAGTGTTTTAGTCAACCCAAAAAGAGAGTCTACAAGGATGATTACATCCTCTTCTGTATCATCCAGCAAAGATAAACAAAATGAGAAATCAGTTCAGAGTGAAGAATGATAAACAGTAGTCTCCAAAAAGAGCGTGAAAATGCTGAAGAAGCTAAAAGACATCCCTAGTGTTAAGTGGAAATCACCACTTGAACTTATATTGGACTTAAGAGAGATGCCTAAACCAAGTATTTGGGCTTCTCAGCAGCATTTTGATAAGGCTACTTCATTCCAGTATGAGAAGCAGTCTACTAAATGCAAGTCTCATAAATGAAAGAAGTTGGCCAAGAAAAGGAAGATCAAGAAGAGAACAACTCAAAAGATCATTAACAATCTAGAGAGTATCACCGGTGAGACATCCATATAGGCTTTCAGACTTCATGCCTATACTTTGCATTGCTGAATCAGATGAAGAAGATAATGGTGAATATTGTTCAGTAGAGACATGCTGAATCATCTACGTGATGTCAGATGTTCTTCAACATTAGTTGCTCTAAAACGATAAGGGTAGTCAGATAGACTTGACTAACCCATCACAACTCTTATCAGGAAAGCAAGAAGAGCTTGAGGAGCTAATGTCTAAATTTTATTTAATGACTCAACATGATAATAACAGTTTAGATGAAGATCTTTATTTTCCTGATGGAGAAGAGCCAAACTCATTTATATCATAACATATGAAATGTATGATGTTAAAAAATGAGTCTAGCCCTTTTGGCCAATCTTCCAAAATAAGAAGAACCAAGAAACTACCTCTTGAAGAATTTGAGCAAGATAAGGTGATTCAAGTTGGTTGAGAAGTGGTAAAGTCTTACCACCTTCATAAAGAAGGGATATGCAAAAATAAGACAAAAAAGGCAAACAAATTGTTAACAAAGATATCATTCCATCTAGAATAAAGCCTAAATCAGCGAGAAGATAAAATTATAATATTCTATCACACGAGAAAGATCCATAATTAAGTAATGCGAGGCTCTCTTGATGTCAAAAGACCTCCAAGAAACTTTGATATAGGCTCTCAAAGATCTGGAGAGTTATGAAGCTTACTTTGCTGAAAAATGCATGACTGAAGCATTGCAAACTCAAGATCTTTCATTAATTATATTTTCTGAAGAAGATCTTATGTTGAGAATGGTGGATTAGAATCGTTCTCTTTATGTTACTGCAGAGAGTGATGGCATCTCGATTAGCCAAATATTGATTGATCCAGGTTCTTCTATCAATCTTATGAGTCTAAAGGTGTTAAGAGGATTATCACTGGATATCCAACATCTTGGGAGAGATAAGTTGATGGTTCATGGCTTCAATGAAAAAGAGCAGAAAACTCTGGGTTCTTTTATTCTTTCGCTCAAGTTCAGGGATTTATATACAAAAGTTAAGTTTCATGTAATCAATCCTGATACATCATTTATAGCTCTCTTGGGCCTACATGGTGGTATGGCATGGTCCCATCAATTATGAATGTATGAAGTATCGAAAGATGGAGAAGAATTGAATTCGGTAACCTACAACCATTCTCCATCAATGAAGCAAAGATCTATGAAGATGCAAAATATTTCATCCTCAAAGAGCCTAAGCTAACAGAGCCTCTTGAAGTGGTAGCATCCATTTCAGGAACTGAAATGTAATTTCACAAAGTGAAAGAGCAGAAGGAAGGAGGAAGAAAGAAGGCAATGTTGACTCTCCCTAAAGCACTTAATTTTGCCTAATTAAGAAAATCAGTTCCTCATTTGGGAAGTGACATAGAAGAGAAGATATTCTTGTCAAACCTAAGGGAACTAATAAGCTCTCAAGAAAGGTAGAGTATGAAATAAGTGATTTTGATTTAGACTATGATTTTGAATCTACTTATAAAAATAGAGTTCAAATGGCTGCATCAAGGAGGATAGCTCACTTGGTAGAGTCAGATGACTCACTCAAAATTATACCCATCCCTCAACAGTGCTTCAAACAAATCAGTCTACTGGAGGTTCATAATATTGAAGAATTGATAACATTCAATGTACCACCATTGAGTGAGAGTGGCAGAACATGAACTCTATTTTACAAATCTGAAGAGTCTCAGCCTCAATATTTTGAGCAACCCTCAACATAAAATTATGATGAGGTAGTGTAATAAGAATATTAATATACTATCCATAATTACGAAGAATGATGCATAAGCTTGGAGTTCATATTGGAACTACTAAACATGGACTCAAATCTTTAACAAGATGTGGAGCCAAAGAAGTCCTCAAGCATTGTGAAGAAGTGATAAGTTTATCACTAAAGGTCTTGGGTTCATCACAAATCATCAAAATGGGCACAAATAACATAATAGAAGCTGGGATTGAAACCCATAGCGATGAAGAAGATGATTCTCACAAAATTCTTCTCAAAAATGATGAAGAAGTAGAAGCCAATCCAACACCTAAAGAACTTGAAGATGGGAGACAAATAGCTACTATGGATGAACTTAAAGAAATCAACCTAAGAGTTGAGGATGATCCTCGTCCAACTTTCATCAGTGCCCTTACGCGAGAAAGTTGAAGAGCTAAAAATGCTACTGTGAATTGAGCTTTACTGGACATATTTACGAAATGTCAGCTTATCCCACGATGTAGCAGTTCATAAACTAGCTATTAATCAGCGATGCATTAAACAAGCTCCCAAGAATGAGATTGGAGATTGAAGAGCAGTGTACAAAAAAAAGCGATCGAAGCGACTTCATCGAGAGAAGAATATGATTGGATAACATTATTATCTTAGAAGAAGAAGAACAAATCTATCTGCATTGACTTAGACCTAAATAAGGCAAAATGACTTTTCACTTCCAAAACTATGGACAACACTTCTAACTAAGACATGTTCTCATTTATGGATGGATCGTCGGCATACAACCAAATCAAAATGGCACCTGAGGATGAAAAACATATATTGTTTAGAACACCTATTGGCATCTATTGTTACATGGCCATGCCCTTTGGCTTGAAAAATGCCGAAGCTAGATACCAAAGAGTTATGATGCATATTTTTGATGAGTTGATTTATCAAAAGGTGGAATGTTATGTGGATGATTTGGTAGTGAAGAGCTTAAACAGTGAAAACCACTTCGAAGACTTGAGAATTATATTGGAAAGAATCAAGAAATATGAGCTCAAGACGAATCCTCTAAAATATGCATTGGGGTATCCTATGAAAATTCACAGTACATTATGCGTCATGAGGTATTGAAATTGATCTTACTAAAATCAAGGCATTCATGAGATGCCTCCAGAAGAGTTTCGTTAGCTCCATTCTTTACAAGGATAGCTTCATTCATCCATCGATTTATATCAAACTTATGAGGGCTTGTCAACCATTTGCAAGGTTAATGAAGAAGGATGCTCCATTCAAGTGGGAAGGAAGCCTTAGTATTAAAAGCTACCGTTAAATCCACCAATCCTTAGCGCCTTCACGAGAAGCCCTCATTCTATACACATATTAGAAGAGTCCCTTGAGCATTATTGGCATAACACAATGAAGAAAGCAAAAGAAAACTCTTTATTATATTAGTTGGGTGATTGGAGCATAAATGAGATACTCTATGATAGAAGCATTTAGCATTGATCTTTGCGTCCAAAGCTTCATCATATATGTTATCTCACAAGATTACCCTTATCTCAAGGATCGATCCGTACTTGATAAGACTAGAGGTTGACATGTCACTTGACAAGATGGGTAGTGAAGGAGATAGTCTTAGATTTTCTAGGCACATTCCATCCCATGGACTCTTCTCTTAATGACAATTTCACGATGAGCAAATTATGCTCATTCATGAAAGAAGAAAAATAAATTTGGGAAATGTACTTTGATGGAGCCTCATCGATCAAACAAGTCCAACATCTAAATTTTCTAAGAGCAAGAGCAGGAATCGGCATCGTCTTCATAACATCGAAGGAGGGATAATGAGATGATCATATAGATTGACCTAGTCAAGAACTAATAATGAAGCTGATATGAAGCATTAGTGGCAAGTCTGGAAGAAGCTATTTTTATAGGAATTCAAAACCTGCACATTTTTGATGATTCTTAGCTTATTATAAATCAAGTACTTGACATCTATAGAATTAACAAGCTTGAGTTAGCTTTCTATCATAAGCGAGTTCTCGAGCTTATGAAGCAGATACCAAATATCACACTAACTCGAGTCTCTCGATCCGAGAATAGTAAAGTCGATTGCTTGGCAAAATTAGCTAAGAAATGATAAGTATGAATGGTGATTATGTCATGATCGATATTTACTCGACAAGTTCTAGAGCCAAAAGTATCAATCCATTAGGTAGAGGGTTACTAATTTTACATCGATGTGACTCGGGTTGCTCCTCATACTCTCCAAAATCAACAAGAAGTTGTATCAAGAAGAGCTAAGAATTACATTACCTCAGAAAAACAATGTGAAGCTTTTGTTGTAGAAGAGTCATGTGATTGCATGCAAGCCTTCATCGACTACTTTAAAGAAGGTAAATCACCAAGTAATAAATCACTTGGGCAATCAAAAAAAAAGAATGCTACACTATGCTTTCGTTAACAACACTTTATATCGTAGATCCTTTGAACAAATGTTGTTACGATGCCTAGGTGCAGATGAAGCTAGCAAAGTGATGGTTGAAGTTCATGAAGGGCTTTGTGGTGCACATCAGTCAAGTCCCAAGATGACAATAAAGATCAAAAGGATGGGCTATTGGCCTTATGGTGAGAAGCATTAATCATGCTAAAAGTGTCATGAGTGTCAAGTACAGAATCTCATCCATCAACCTCCAAATCCATTACACCCAACATAGCATCCATTCAATTTTGGGGTATAGATGTAATTGGACCAATTGATCCATCGTTTGGACGTAACTTCATCCTGTATCGATTATTTCTAAGTGGGTGAGGCTACTCCATTTAAAGAAGTTACTTGCGGCCGAGTGATCAACTTCTTCATGCATAATGTAGTCTATAGATTTGGGTTACGTCGAATAATTTGATAATGCACTTTCAAAAGTGCAAAGATTTATATTGATTCATCGACAACACAAAATTGATTGGCGATACTCTTTAATATACAATCCAAGAGCAAATGGTTTGGCGAGGCTTTCAACTAGACATTGGTCAAACGCTCGAAAATTCTCACTAAAAATAAGAATGATATACCAAGCTAATAGAGGCTCTATGGGCGAACTACCTACAAGACTAAAGCCACTCCATTGGTATTTGAATTGGCGTTCTTACTTGAAGTTGAGTTACCTTCACTTGAGTAGCCATCAATACAATCTAAGCGAAGATCAAAATGCTCGAGAATGGAGGAACTTCGGCTTGAGAAGTTAGATTGCAAGCTCATCAAAATCACGGAAGTCTATCGAGCAAAGATGTCGGGCTTTTGACCATACGATCGACCTCGAACATTCCAAAAGGAGGTTTTGGTCTTTGAGAAGACCAATTATTCCCAATCAAAAAATTTGGTGGCAAATTTGAGCCTGGGGAAGGCCCTTTTGTCATTGAAAAAAGTATACCAAGGAGGGCATACTCATCATCAACTTAAAGGGTGAAAGACCAATCGCCAATTAATGGTCGATACTTGAAAAAAAATATACTTGACCACATTCTCGAGATACAATAGAAATTCCCATGGGCATTTTTTTAGTATATCTATTTAGGTTGACATCATGCTTCATCAAGATCCTAAATAAAATACTAGATGAAGAACTTTTGTGAAAATTCTCTGTCATATAGGAGAATTTTTAGATTTTTTATATAGATGAAATCAATGTTGTATGTTAAAATCTTCTTTAGAGTACATCAATTCAAATATGGATGTATTTGTATATTTTATCATGAAAATTCTTATACTTTAGAATTCCCTACAAGATAGGGGCATTTTTTTAGTTTATATTAAATTTATTTGAGTTGACATCGTCATAAGGCGAGATCCTCAAATATATTATTAGGTTGACATCGGCTAAAATCCCCGAATATATCATAATTATCATTGTTAAGTTACATGTTCTTGCGAAATAAAAAAAATTACTACATGAAAAGACAATCCTAAATGTCAAATTTATCTCCAGTTTGCCAAATTGGAGATCAAGTCGAAGAACTCGATTTGGAAGCTTCAATCAACTAAGTTGGAGAAACATCAACCTCTACATATCACGATGGTTCTAAAGGTTAGACTCAAACATAAATGGCGAGTTCTTGATGCTCTACTCAAAGGCACAGAAAAGCCGTGAGTGAAAGAGCCCCCCCGTTCATTAAAAAGATGAAAAATCGATGATCACTCAAAAAATTGGTCGAAATTTGGATGGGTCGAATCAAGAATATTGGCGATCTATGGGCCAAAAATTTGGATCAAACTTTTTCATCTCTAGCCATTAGATCGAAGCTTCATTGAATTTATTTATTATTAAAAATTTAAATTTATATATAATATTTTTAAGTTTGTGATAATAAAATTATTCCTAAAATTAAGTGTGTAGAATTATAACATAATCTTTTAAAATAAATATAATATATTTATAAGTATAAATATTATTTCTTTGAAAATCATCATTTTATCCACTTAATTCAATTTTAAAATATATTTAATAATCATTTTATTAAATTCAAATTAAATCAAAATAAAATCTCTATGAATTGAGCAAGAAGTTAAAATGTTCAATTCATCGAAATCAGTGAATTAAAATCGATTAGAAAATGAGTGGTATTATTCGAATAGTTGAGCAAGCGATCTAGAGCAATTCGATTAGCCTTAGATAGAAATCGGCTGTCATCGTTCGTCAATGATAAAACCATCAACCTTCATATCGACGACTCAGCTTAAAGGTTGAATTGATAAGCCCAAATATGGTAGATGGCTCTCCTCCTCGACAAATTAAATTAAAGAAGGCTCATTGAAAGAGCCTTCGTCATTCAATGATGATAGTTGTTGTCTCAAAATCGACTTAGTGATTACAAGCAACTAGAATTTAGAGATCTTTCTCGATTAGAGAGCAATAGAGGCTCAATTAAAATACCTCATTTATATATTACCCAGAGATATTTTAATCTATTCTCATGATTGACTCAAATCACAAATCAAAGTCTCTCCTCATCAGTAATGATAGAAAGCATGACAAGAAATTCATAGTTCATACAAGGTGATGGACAAAAGAAATTTTTGTGGTTAGATCACATTAAATTGTGACTAAACTCAAATTGATCAATGTAAGAAGGTTGGGTCATTTGTATGTATCCTTCAACATCTACCAAAAGCATTTTCAATGCTTCACGAATGGGACAAAATGTCAGCTCATCTAAAAGGAATTTCAAATGTGACTAGCTAATTCTCTAGTGGAATCATTCATCAAAACATTACCATTATCAAACCAACAAACTAGATTTAGAAACTCAAATCTGCTGACATAAGAGAAGAGATCTTGTGAAAGCCATTGAAGCGATAGTAGATGGTGTAAACTCTATCGACAATCGATTGATCGGTCAATTAATCATTTATGTCTTGAATAAGCGATATACTAATGACAAATCTATCAAATTCCATAATTGCAAAAAAATAAAATGATCCAAGTTATGCGACCCAAGTCAGATCAAAATGACTCGCTTCATGTATGAATAACATTTATTGATTTGTTGACTCCATATGACATAATTAAGTCAAGCAATCAATTTGATGACTTAGGTTCAATGCGTCATCGAGCTCAAAATGCATTAGGCATCAAAATGATCAAATAACCTCATCGTTGAGCGACTTCATAATATGTTTAGAATGTGCGGTCAAAATATAAATATTACGGCTTGGATGATCAATGCTCAGTCGCAGCGTCTCGCGTATCAAGATCGAGGAGCGAATGACCGTTCATAAAATTGATCAACCATTTAAATTTAAATATTAAATTATTATAGCAAAATTCAGCAATTGATTAAAATATCGATATCGATTATGTCGAAGTCGAGAAGCAGCGATGATGAGCCTCTCGTTTTAAATGATAAAATGTTATTGAAGTATCAATATCGAATGAACTATACTTTCATTGATGAGTCATTACAAATGTTGAATGATTTGAAATGGCATCATTTAAATCTAGAAATCTGTCGTATACTCGATCGATTTCTTCAACATTAATATTTATTCTTGATATATATTTATGAATTTCTGGTAAATTTAAACTAAAATCATTTAATAAATTTAAAATTTATTTAAAAATCTCTGAATTATCCCTCATGCTCAACCGTCCCCTCCACCTATTTTATTTTTCAGTTTATCTGATCAACAAAAAAAAGAAAAGGAGGAAAAAAGGTTCCTCTCTCCCTCCTCATTTTTCCAACGGTTCCTCTCTCCTAGCCCATTCCCTCTCTCGTTAAAAATTTCTGCGATTTCCCTCTTGAATTTCCCTCTCCTCTCAGTTTCTGCCGCGTCTGGCTCAATCCCTTGCCTGTCACCAGCTGCCGCTCAGCACCGCAGTATGCATCCCACGTGGCAGCCCTGCTCACCGACCCGCTGCGTGGACATCCCACATCCGCCCCACCAGCTGACCCACGTGCCAGCGCGCCTCGACCCATCAGCCATGCCTCTCACGTCCTCCTTTCTCCTCGCCCATCGATGCTGCTTCATGCCCGTCCCTGTCCTGCTCCCCAGCTCGGCCTGCGCCCTTCGCGCCTTTTCTGCGTCCGCCCCCAGCCACTTTCTGCCGCCGTTTCTTCTCGTGATTCTGCCTCTCTCACCGCCTGCTGTCCTGTTCGAATTCGCGCTTTCGCGGGACCCGCGCCCTGCCTTACTGCTGCGCCGTGCGTCTCACATCCATACTTCTCGCGTTTCCGACCGGTCGCCCATTGTTCGCATCCATGCTCTGCTCAGACCCTTCTACCTCTCGCTATCACCTCGTCTCTTCTCCCTTCGCCACCGATATGCTCTGGTTCAGCCGACACCGTTCCTTTCTTCTTTTGCTATCGTTAGATTCAGCGCAATCTGCTGCATATCTGTCGCTCCCTCTTCTTCTCATCCACATACAAATTTTTTTCAAATGAATCGGGAACGTCATGACTTTTCTTTTTTGATTTCATTCTCATTGTAGCAAGCGGGAAGAACGTCAATGCAATTCTTTTTTTCGGTGTTCTTTCACATTAGCATGCACTTTTCTTTCACGTTGCACATAGAAAAATCGTGAAATATATATATCTATGATATTGGATATATATATATATATATATATATATATATATATATATATATATATATATATATATATATATATATATATATGTATTATGTTTTTGTTCAGGTTTGAAGATCTCGTTGTTTTCAAATGGTATGAGATGAAAAATTGTGGTGTTCATAAAAGACCATCATTACTCACCAAGTAGAGTAAGTACCCATTAGATGTGCTCATGCAAATGTCAAATTTTGTCTAATTTCTAGACTTAGAAAAAAAAGGAAGGGGATAAATATATATTCGGATATCTTCTTTTTTAAAGATGTCTCAGAGGACGAGATGAAAAAACCATAGATGTTGAATTAATCAACTAAAAATCTGAAAGCAAAATACACGATGAAACCCCTACAAGATGATCTGGAGGTGCCAATTTCATCAAAATTTTAGATTTAGAAAAAAAAAATGAAAAGTAAAAGAATCAACTTAAGAATGTCAAAATGAAACTAAAAAAAATTCAAATTAAAAAGCAAAAAGGAGAAGGAAAAAATACTCAAACAAAACAAACAAAAGGGGAAAATGAAATAACCTAAGGGATAAATCTCCTTTTAAAATAACAAATTAAACTATCTTTGGAATCTAACTCAAAAGCTTTTTGGATCAATCTTTGTACAAGTAGGCGAGGCGATCTTAAATCAAAATCTAAAAAATTAGGGATTCACCAAAATTAAGGAATTTTTATCCTAATTATGATTTTCAAAATCAATGATTTCATTAATTGGATGAAATTATCTAAGTAATAAATTCCTGCATGTGCGCGGACATAGAGATTTCAAGTGAAAATTTTAATATCTGAAAAGGCTGCGCTGGCTAAATTGAAATAAATAAAAAATGAAAATACAAAATCAATCTCATAATTCAAACACAAAATTACCTAAAATTATTATTTACCTGCCTGGGCCCCGACACTATGCTGAATGCTTAAATTCAAGTGTCTGAGGGTGTTGTGTAAGTTACTTCTCGGTTTAGTCTTAGGAGTGGGCCCGGGTTAACAAAATCTAAAATTCTATTATAAGAATGTCAAATAAGTGAAATATCGAAATTGATTACGGTGACATAGATCTAATAATTAGCTAAATAGAGTTACAATCTAAAACTCTTTAACATATTAACTCAATTTTTAAGTAATCAGCTGCTTAAATGAAATTTTATCATTAAAACTTAAATAATCAATCCATCCATAGAGTTTGTCGAGGGTGACAAATTAAGAAAACTCTAGCTCATAAAGGAGCCAATTTCAAATCAAGTGTTCTGCTATATTCACTCTTAATCATTCTCACGCTAGTAAGGCCCGTATCTTCTGACTGAGTGGCTTGGCTAGTAGGCTCCACAGATGAAGTAGTTACAACCAGAGTTTTCTGATCAGGTGGTTTGGCCAGTCATGCTCCATTATATTACGATCACGATCATAACCCGTATGCTCCCCAAATGGCTCTGCCCTTTGAGTTGTGAATCATAGGGTATGCTTAATAGGGCAAAATAACTCTCTAAGGCACTTAAGATTGTCTCCTTAGACAAATACCACCCTAGGTCTATAAGGATTTTTTTGATGACATAACTCATGTATTGCTGATAAGGATCCTTCGGTCAAGTTGAGTCGACTACCTCCTCTGACTAAGTAGACTAGGGACCACGACAGTCCGGGATGATGGAACCATGGGATCTAGATCGGGCATGTCATCATTCCCCCAACCATCCGGTTTAAGCTGAAATGATAAATTTCATAATCTAAATTTTGGAACTCCATATGCTACTACTATACGCTATGCATTAAGCGATCTAACGACTAGCCTTAATCGAAAGTTCTCTCTCACTCACTGAGAGGAGAAATTAACTATAGGGGATTGCGTTTATAGGAAACCTGGAACCAGATCTAAAGTTCTCAACAAATGAGGACGAAATCTTTGGGTAGTGTCTTATCTACTATTCCATCTGCCTTCTAAAAATTGCTCCGGTACCTCAAATCATACTCTCTTCAATTCAAATAAAGAGATTGTGTGATTTTTGAACTACAACATATTATTTACACAAAGGAGTATATAACAACTACGTGCATGTACACAAAATTTGTACCATCTAAACTTTGCATGCAATAATTTTTTTTGAATGAAACATTGAGGGTGACAAGGTGTTGATTTTTAAAATTAGACTAAATCTGATAATGAGGTAGAAGGATGATCCATCCTTAGAAGAATGAGGAGGATGTTGGTACGTGATGGTGTTAAAATTTGATGGGAAATTATGGTAGGTCGACTAAGAAGATTGGATTAATGACATCCATGGTGAATGAACGAACTTAAAAAAAAATAAAAGGATTGCAAGGGGACTGGAATGGCAAGATTAAGCTTATTGTAATGGGAGTGGTGGTCAATGATGAACAACGGAAGCTCAAAGCATGGCAAAAGGAAAGCTAAAGACATGCATGGTAGTATTTGCCAGAACTATGGTCAACATGATGTATCCTCGGATGATTGATGTTTAAAGAAACTAATTCGTGGTGGTCAACTAAGGAAATAATTGATGGATGACACCTAATAGTGTCAGTTATGCATGACTAATTTATAAATTTTATAAATTATTAATATTGCCGATAATATGTTCGCATATAATTTAGTTTCCATATTTTAGTCAAAAACTCATTTGACTTATAGTAAATGACATAATTGCCAATGATAGGATCCTTTATTAAGTTTTTTTATTTTAGTGATTTACTATAAGTGCCTTGATTTTTAAGTAGTACGGTATTTTGCATACCATATTTATATATAGACTATAATTTATTAACTAAGGGCTATATCAAAAGTAATTTTAGAATCCTCTCTTCATTGCTATTCTATTAGAAATATTTTGTTTGTGGAAAATTTTAATTATATATATATATATATATATATATATATATATATATATATATATATATATATATATATATATATATATATATATATATATATATATATATATCTTTACTACTATTTAAAAGTGACTTATGTTTCTTCCGAAAGTAAATCTTGGCCATTCATTTCTCATATGAGTGATGTGAGATGAGATTTTACAATCTCTTTGAAGTCAAGAAGTTAAAAATGACAATTTGTTTTATTTATATACAAAATATATAATTCATATATATTTACATATCTAATATCTAAACTTTTATTTTTTTTACTTAAATAACACTCAAATCTTTATTATTATATCAAAAATAGTATCATCAAATTAATTTTTAAAGTCAAATGCATATTTTTATGCATAAAAACAATAAATTTTTAAAATATCAAACTTTATGATTTTGGTATGTAAATGCATAACAATTGTGTGCTATATATGCAAAATTCACTATTTAATATATTTATACTTCTTATATATTTACATAAATATCACATAATATTTTCTTTTTCACTTAAATGTCACTCAAATCTCTATTATTACTTCACAAATGATATCATAATTACTTTTTAAAAATAAATATACTTTTTAATGCATCGAAAAGAGTCACTTTTATACATATACAATTTTATGGGTTAGATATATAAATTAATAAAAATCTTATGCTGTGTATGCAAAATTCTCTATTTGGCTTTGAAAGCTTTTCCTTTCCTCCTGAGTTCATATTTTGAAGTACTTCTCAATTATTGTCTATCATCTTCATCTTAAGATTATTTTCCTTTTTGTGAATCTTTTTAAGTTGTGTGATCTCCAAGAGTGATAAATCTCTAATGCACGTGGGTTTTAAATATAGCTAATTCATATTTACACTTTTTTATTTTTTTAGTATATTTTAACTTTCCCATTCTAATACTAGATAATGAAATCTTGTGCAAACTTGCATGAGCCGATTTGACAAAAAATTTATTCTATTTAAATTTTTTATTTTTTTATAATTATTATATCATTTTTAATACATGATTTGACGTTTAATTTATTAATAATATAATTAAGAATATAAAAAAGGCTTAAGTTTTTTTCATTCAATAATTTCTTATCTTAATATTTTTTAGACTACTTTTAATTAATATAAATTTATTCAAACAAAGTAACAATTAAAAAAAAGTTATAGATTACATATCTTTTTATTGTCTCTCTAATGTATTTCTCTTTATTTTTAATAGATAAATCTTATTGATACACTATTAATATTACATCAATAACGTATATACTTTATTAATTATTTTTTTATTTTTATAATATATTTTTATACATTTGACACTTCCTTGCCGTATTTATAAATTAAGCATATACTTCTTATATATTAACAAATATACCACCTAATCTTTTATTTTTCACTTAAATATTACTCAAATCTTTATTATCTATTGCGATGAGTTTATATAGAAGTATAACGACTTGCAAATTTTAATATTTAAATAACTCAATCATATGATTTTTTTTTAGGTTAGATATTCTCGAACCTTTTCACCTTATAAAATTATCTATATAAAATAATAAGAAAATGAAGAGATAGAAATTAAGAGTCATATAAGGATAAAAAGAACTAAATAATAAAAACATATTTGAAAAGAAAATTTTAAATTCAAATAGATTGGCTTATAAATCTTAATTAATCTCATAAGTCTTGAGAATATGGACCTTTAATTAAAAGAGTTATAATAAAAATTATCTAAAAATAATGATTGAAAATCAAATTAACTTATATTCTTATAACTCTTTGTATATTTCATAAATATATGGAATATTATTCATTAAACTATAAGTTTTTGATAGTATAATATATAACTTTTTTATAAAGAGAAATATGAACTTATTATTTTGATCTTTTTAATAAGAATATAAATTAAATAATATAATTTAATATTTATAATATTATTTTTTAGCTTGTAGGTCTACACGTGTGCCTGACCCATCCTAAATGTCGACTTGATCTCCGGACTGATCGGATCATGGTACATCACGTCCGTGTGTCATCCCAAATCATCACGTGTCGGCTGTGTCGCATCTCTTTCCTCGCCAATCACAATTGGACCTATGGCCAGTGGCCCATCAACTTCGTAGTCCTGGGATTATCTTCGTCACAGGTGTAATGATCATCTCACCGACAACAAGGTGGAAGGTATAGTGCAGGAGAACATCTTTCAACCAGCAATCAAGAAATGATGATCTAAGTGATGAAGCTGAAGGCGACTAACACGCGTGTAGGCCGCTCTAATATGGATGAATCGTCACACGCGTGATGGGCCACTCCTTCAACATAAGCAAGTGTGACGCCTCGACGGTGATCTGCGAAAAAAAAAAACTAGTCATTAACCAATTTTTAAAATAAA